>JASDQU010587285.1:36203-49230 GCA_032191745.1 Picea mariana | reverse complement strand
TAGCTAACCTAACCCTAACCAGCAACAATATAGGTGACGTCATACTTGTTGAAACCCTTGTTTGGCCTTAAAACGTTTTGACATTGTCACCCTTCTTGATAGGCTTTGAGTTGCTGATTATTTTCATAAGCTTATTTGACAAAACGCTCCTCTCATTGTCTTCAAGAATTGACCTAATTCTAGGGTTGACGTCACCCTAAATCTGCAATAGTGACGCAGCAACAATATTTATATATGAGCTGATTTATGATATTTATTGCATTGTGATAATAAAGTTTGATTTTATACATTGAATTCTGATATCTCTTGTGTATTTATTGAAGAAGTGACATAAATATAAGTTTTAATTGCAATCATTGACTTCGTCAATAATTACTTTCTTTATTGCTCATATGTACTAAAGATAGTCATTAATGCTTTGAAGTACTAACCACTGCAGCACATTTTTTAGTTTTATTTGCCTTGTCTCGCAAACAGGTGCCATCCAGTGGAATATCTTCCCTTTGACTATCTCTCTTGGCAGTAATTTGTGAAAGGAAACCCTTATCTTGATCCTTAGACCTTTAGACCTTTCAGAATCCCAGATTACTAGGGACGTCTCCCTTGGGATTAGCCACCCTAAATAGAAAGAGCTCCCCATCGAGGTGACAGTGGGTGGGGAAGCTCCTGTTACGCCAGTTTGGGCCTTGACTTCAAGCTATTTAAACCTATCCTACAAACTGTGCGATAACAAGCCTATTCACAGAATGGAGAGCAGAACCCAGTTCAATCCAAGGAGCGCAGATGTTGTTGAATTAGAGCGCGACCTCTAAACTTAGCACAATCGCCATTCTTGGCGGCTCCGCTATCCAGTTGAAGGAAGGGGCACGTGCTGGTGGTTGATTGCATTTCGCCCCCCAACTTTTTGAAAAAGTCGGACCCCTGAATGCGTGTGAAGAAAAACCACAACGGTATACTAATACCGCACAAAGGTGGTTTCGCCCCCGTCATAGCGGATTTCAAAATAGCCCCCCTCCCGAAATTCGTGGAGGTATCCTATGTGGCTGGCGCGTTATCAAATTTGCAGACCTAGGAATTACGCGACGCGCTATTACATTTGAGGTTTGGCGCCCAGAATCTGGCACGAATTTTTCAAACCCAATTGGGTACTCGTCTCTCAAGTTCGAGATTGAGGGAGTTGGCGTTAAGAGCAGAGACTGCAGCTCGGATTTAGCGCGCTTGGATTCTTTGCAGAGATCGCTCCCGAGCCAAAGGCGTGGCAACAGTAGAAAATCTCCTGTGGAAGTGTGCAGAAGGGTCCCGAGCTCGAGCAAAGTTTACCCTTGCGTTTGTCGAAGAGGGAGGATGCGCGCAACACAGTCTTGAGCTTGAGCTTCAAATCGAATTAGTGGCAGATGATTTGATTTCGCCCCCTCCCAGAATTCATCACTGTTTTCAGATTCCAAAGTTGTGAAGGGATTATTTGAATACGTGGAGTTCGATGCAGGAGACTCCCAAGGGATTAAGCTGCGAGGGTCAATTATTTTGAACTCGTGTATATTTGTCTTATGAGACAGCTCCATCTTCCACGTTTTTTACCAGCCTCTCAACAGTTCTTCGAAGGAACCTTTTGGACATATCTTTGTTTGGCCTTCTTCAAACAACTTGTTGACCTGAGATGCTTTGAGTAATGGATTGGAGCGATGTTTTGTGTTTTGAAGAAAACCAATAAACGACATCCAATAAATTGGAAGATATGCATTGTTTCGCTCTATGCAAAATCAAGAAGCTTTGAATGTACTCAAAGACACAGATCAAAATTTGAAATCCCACACCATGAAATAAAGTATAAAGTATACAAGAGGATTGGGGTATCACCTCTACAAACTTGGCAAGCTAAACAAGTCTACATTGGTTTGGTGAGTCAAATTAAGTGGGTTAATTTGGTGTGGTTTTTGGTGAAAGAAAGCACAGACAAGGAAGGAAGACAGAAGATTCAAGTTGCCACATTGAGGTACCTTTTTTCAAATCCACAGATCTGTAAAAAAAATTTAATGGCTGCCTCAAACAATTTAGGGCCAACCCAAGGACCAGTTTTTGTTGGAAAGAACTACGAGTTCTGGTCCTTACGGATGAAATCCTTCCTCCAAGGTCAGGAATGTTGGGAACATGTAGAGAATGGCTCACAGAGCCAACAACAACAGATTTGGATACCATGAAAAATGTGCAGCGAAATACGCTTGCAGAACGGAGGAAGGAAGAGAACAAGGCCAAATACTCAATTCATAATTCAATAGATGACTCAATCTTTTCAAAAGTAACTGGTCGTGCCATAGAAAAGCAAGCTTGGGGCATTCTCAAATCTACCTTCTAGGGTCATGAAAAGGTGAAGACAATGAAGCTTCAGACTTTGAGAATTCAGTTTGAAACTCTAAAGATGACCGAGTCAGAGAATGTTGACCATTACATGACCAGAGTAATGGTGTAACACATCCGACCCCCTATTCACTCTTAGGCTGGTGGGATGTTTCGTTTTCTCCTTTTTCTTTCCCGGAATGAGTATTCGGGTCCATTGGTGCTTATGTGAAGACTTCTCGCATCACAACATTGAGTATATAGACTCTTGCAACTTACTACAAAAAGCCTTCACAGGGTGTTTTATGGTGACTAGGGCTTGGACACCCCCAATCGAGAGGTCACCATTCATTTCAACCTCAGAACAATGACCCATGAATATTCAGACTCATTCCCATCGGGATGCTCAATTTCCAGAGTCGGTTTCCCCTCCAATGGCTTTACTTTGACTGATCTTCCTCAAGGATCTAATGGTCCTTGGAACTGGAGTCATGACAGCTACAATCACCTTGGTAGCTCTATATGTGTAAAGTTTATACTCCTATAAACATTCATTCTACCTACCACAAACAAGGCCCATGAAATCTACGACTGAGATCAGATCTCACCACACACTTATCTACAGTTTATCTTTGTTCTCGAAGTCCCTCCCCATCGTGGTATTTCCATTCAGGTATCGTGGACCACTTCAAACACACTCACTCTGACTATTACACGTCCCACTTTCCCCTCATCCAATGGACATCATATGCCTCAGGGTTTACATCTATTTACTAGTTAAGATCTATAAACCCTTCTCTTCGAAGCGATTTATACAAAATCCAATGGCTTCTCGTGGGAAGCTACCAGATTGATCTACGGTCCTCAGATTCCCCCTTCATTAGACTCCTACTCTAGTATTCTTCCTAGAGCTCCGATGGTCCTTACTTCGATACACTAGTATATGGATTCAATGGTCTAGAATTGATCCTAGCCACACTCTGAAAGATCAACTGTGACATACCCATCCTCCAAGCTGAGTCCCGTCACTACGGAAAATGACTCATCTTGCTAAAAATGAATTTAAAAACACCTCCATACATATAGAAGAAAACCCGGGGGCACAAACCAATAAAATTTAGAGAAAAAAAAATGTTGATTTACCCATGCATCTGCAACATTTATAAAAAAACATGAATAAATCCAGTAAGCACACAGAAAACAAATGGCATTCATATAAAAATTTACACAAAGGAATAATCATATTAAAAGCAACAGAACACTTATCTGTTAATAATTAACCAACTAGCTGCGTACGAAGGATGAACCTCCTAGCCATAGGCATTGATGTTCCTTTTCTCTCAATAGTAGGCCACCCCCGAGTTGAGACTATGATTCCATAAGGAGATCTGGCCCTCTGGTTGTCCACTCTCCACACTTAGCAACCCAAAACCCGGGTTCCAAATTCCAACAACAGTTCCAATCCATCAGCTCTCTCTTTACCACAACCCGCACAACCCAAGGAACGTGCCCCCTTCATTGTTCACAGTCCCTCAGGTTGTACCATTCGTTTATTAGGGCTTCTAGTGCACTTGGTTGGCTAGGAATATCTTAGCTGGGGACTTCAGGAACTCTCAGTTGCTTCAGTAGTGATCACAACAACCTTCACAAGGCTCTTTAGCCATTTCCTTAATAGGAAAAAGCACTACAAGATTATAACATGTTTTACAGGAACACATGCCTCATTTCCAGCATAATACACAACCAAACAATGGCTGCCCTCAAGCATATCATGGCTGGTGTTCTTCCCAGCACTCAACTCTTCTCTTGCTCCCCAAAATCTACATGCAAAAGTTGTCTTCTTTGGCCATACTAATTTCCTTTCCCCCCAAGTCAGTTGATTGCTCACTTTGCCCAATGTTGATTGTACTTTATCCCCATGCTCCCTAATAACTATGGGATGTGATTCCTCACACCCACCCTCTTAATTGAAATAAATGATTGGCCTTGGGGACACTCAACAACAAATAGAAGGTTTACACAGTGATAATAATTCAGGAATGTGGGTTGGATCAATATCCATAAATGAAATCCCCCTTGGACCCCTCTCTCTTATGGAGTCATAGACCCCCATCGTTTTCATTCCTCCGTATTGCAGTTAGCAATTACTACTTTTATTAATCATTTCAATGTTCATAATATACAATTTGGACCTCGACCATATTAATCGACATGGACTTTGTGCCCTAATCATATTGGCTCATGAGCCTACTTTTCATTTATACAATTACACTATAATTTGTGGGAACTAAAAATGCGGATGCTACATTCCCCTCCCCCTTGTTTTTTCACTATCCTCAGTGCATAACACCACACATGTTTATATATACAATTACAATCCTAGGCTATTCGGCCTTTAATGAACATATATTCTCTCTATCCTAATATCACATAGGAATTCTAGCCTAAATATAAATACATATGCACTCCAACCCCAAAAATCATATATACATAGGTGCTCCAGCCCTTAAACATAGGTACATAGACTCTCCAGCCCCAAAATGAAGATACGCAAGTCAATAGCATTCTCCTACAACTATCTCGAATTTCCTCCAGCTCTTTTCCACAAACCTGCCCAACCCAAGGAATGTACCCCCTTCACTGCTATCAGTCCATCGATTTGTACCATTATTTTATCAGGGATGACCCAATGAATGTTCCCCCTTCATTGCTCTTAGTCCATCATGATGCACCATTCATTTATCAGGGTCTTTTTCGGTCACATCTGATCGAGAATCTCACTACTGGGAACTAAAGGGAACTTGCTCCTAGGAAGAATACCAAGAAAAGAAAATAACCAACAACAACCTTGCTGCTACAATGAAACCCACATAGGAGTTCACTCTTCAGGCCTGACAATCTAGTTCTTCGATAGTGCAACTCACACATAGGAGTTCACTCTTCAGGCCTAACAACCTAGTTCTTCTACAAGTATGACAACTTGCTTCTTCTACAAGCCTGACAACTTGCTTCGTCATGTTGTACTCGCCCTCTAGGCCCATGCATCCCTTTCATTGTTCTATAGTTCCTCGTGCGATCCATCATTTTCCAAGGTGTTCTTGCCCAGACAAATTACAACTTGTTGCTAGAATTCCACTAGCAATTTATAACCCGTGGAAATCATCCCATCTGCATCATATGCATGCAGTCAACATGAGACATCATCGTAAAATTTCAATTATAATTTTCAAATATGTTTTATATACAAAAACATAAATCCCAAAACATTTTTTTTTCTCATAATTGTTTGGCTCTTGCAGTAGTAGATATCAGTCTTCCTTATGGGCTTACACCCATTCTGTTAACACATAATATTGATCATGTTCTCCAAGGATTATTTCATACCATCAACTAACATCCTCCTCAGAGTATACATGCTATATTTGATTTTGAGCTACGAACTAGTTAAGGAAGAAGGTTGTAGGTTGGATAGGTTGCAAGCATACTGGTGCAAATTCGAAATTACCAGCATCAATCTCATAGCCATCAAGTACTCCATGATATTTTTATCTTGTTTGGAGGTCAGGAAGGGTTTGGCTACTTGATTTTACTTTGGCGCTACAAAATCGCTCAAGCACTACAAATTTAGACAGGCTCTACGAAATGTGCTACGAAATGCGCTATGGAATGTGCTATGAAAACTCTGTTCTAGACTGACTTCCAGGAGCATTTCTAGGTGAACCAGGATGAATTTTCAAAATCCAAAGGAGGTTATTGTCAAGAAAAAACCCATGAACATTAACCTCTTTAATTTTTGACACAACTGTGATGGATTGGGAGATTTGAAAGAATCTTTGAGCCTTTTGTTTTCAGTTTTCGTGATTTCCTGTTTGAGACATGTTTTTGTGACACCTATTCCGGCCAGCTGGAGATGAATTTAAAGAAACTGGGAGATGTTTTTTTTTTTTATAACGATCTTGTATACAAAAACTGTTCTCATATTTTACATAGTCGTTATGGTTTGAGAATTACAAGTGGCGTTTTGAAGCCGATTTTATAAATTACAAAAAGTGGATATTTATAAATTGGAAACTGATGGAATACTTCTGTACAAGAACATAATTTATGTGCCTAATGTCCAGGATTTGAAACTTGCGATTTTGCATGAAATGCATAACGTGCCTTATGCAGGGCACCCTGGATATCAAAAAACTGTGGCAGCAGTCAAGAGCCATTATTTGTGTCCAGGTATGAAGAAATATATTGCAGAATACATCGCTAGGTGTATGGAGTGCCAGAAGGTTAAAGCTGAGCATAGGCACCCAATAGGGTTGTTGCAACCTTTACCCATTTCTGAGTGGAAATGGGAAGTGGTGACAGTGGATTTCATCACAGGATTGCCCAAAACAAGCAAGCAACATGATTCAATCATGGTAGTAGTGGAAAAGCTTACGAAATTTGCCCCTTTCATTCCGTTAAAGACTACTCACAAGGCAACGAATGTTGCCAAAATCTTTATGAAGGAGGTGGCACAATTGCACGAAATTCCCAAGACAATTGTGTCTGACAAAGACCCGAAATTTACCTCAAATGTCTGGAAAGGGTTATTCAAGGGGTTTGGAATGAATCTGAACTTTAGCACAACCTATCATCCTGAGTCGGATGGGCATACAGAGCAGGTGAATCGAGTAATAGAAGACATACTAAGGATGTATGTGATGGACAAACCATCAAAATGGGAAGACTACCTACACTTGGTAGAATTCGTCTACAATAATGGGTATCAAGCATCGTTAAAGATGAGCTCATTTGAAGCACTTTACGATAGAAAGTGAAATACTCTAGTAAGCTGGGATAATTCAATTGATAGGGCAGTGGTTGGGACAGATTCACTCAAGGAAATGGAAGAACAAATGTTGAAAATTAAGCATAATTTGAAAGCTGACCAAGACAGGAAGAAAAGTTATGCTGATAAAAATAGAACCCATAGAGAGTTTAAAGTGGGAGATCATGTTTTCCTAAAAGTGAAAGCTAGTAGAAGTTCCCTGAAGTTGGGAAATTGCTCCAAGTTGGCAACCATATTTTGTGGGCCATTTGAAATCTTAGAAAGGATTGGGCCAGTTGCATATATGCTTGCTTTACCTGGATCCATGACTGTACATAATGTGTTTCAAGTTTCATTGCTTAAGAAATATATACATGATGCTAATCATGTAATTGATTGGAATACGATTCAAGTAGAGCAAGAAGGTGTCCTACAAGTGCATCATGTGTGCATATTGGACTGGAAAAACAAACATATTTGGAATTGAGCCATAGGGCTTGTAAAGGTCCAATGGACCTAGTACGGTCCTGAGGACGCAACATGGGATCATGAGGATGCTATGCGGGAGAATACCCGCATATTTTTGAATATTTTGAAAATCTTGCTGATGTTGTGTGAAAGTTGCACTGAGGACAGTGCAAAAATAAGGGGAGGGGATTGTAATATCCCCAAAGACGAGCCCTCTTGTAATCATGTTTATGAATTGTAAATCATGTTTTATAGGTTGGTGAGCCAAGTATTGATAAGCTGGTGGGCTTATGTGTTTATTAGGCCAGAGAGCCTAAGTGTTGAAGGCCAGGAACATGTTTTTGTATATGTAATATGCAGAACATTAATAAAGATTAAGCATCGTTGTGTGTAGACCAACCATGAAGAAAGAGTGATGGGGGACTAAGCTTCCACAGGGTGGGTAAGAGAAAAGGGGTTGAAAGGTTGGAAAGAGGGGCTAAGCTTAGGGGGCTTAAGTCCTTGAGAATAATATTTCATATTATTCTAAAGCTAGTTGACAAAACATGTTTTTATCCTAAGTCCTGGGAGAGGAAAGCATGCAGCTCCAACATGTGCAAAAGGGAATGCATGCAACTCCAGGAAGAGAAGTGTCAACATGGGCGCATGCAGTTAAAGGATGAAGCGTCAGCTGAGTTTGGGGTTTGTCCTCCATTCCGCCGTCGGCTGTCTGAAACCGTGAATTCCGTCTGATCTCTACATGCATACCCTCCCGCATCTTTGAAACCCGAGGCCTGTGATGTTTCTTGAGAAGCCGATATACCCTCTGTTTGAACTATTGAGTCTGTGTTCGACCTCTGCATAGATTGCTTGTCACATATCCTGAAACCAGTGTTACCTGAACCATGATATGTCTTAGTGGCTTGTTGTCGTTTTTGGACGTCCACACTCAATTTTCATGTTGCTGCTGTCACACATGAGTTAACCAAAAGATGTTATTGTTGTTGTTATCCTGAACTTGCGGGAGTTGGGATGAAACTGGTTGAATCACCGGGTTGGCAGGTGCGTGGTTGAAGAGGTAGGTTGTCAGGATTGTGAGAAGTTCTCTCCACATGAGAGAGTTTGTTGAGAAGTGGTTTTCTGCAAGAGAGAGTCCAGCACTAGCTACGGAGCTCTGAGAATTCCTGATCAGGCCTGTTGTCGAGACCCAGAGAGGGAGGTTAAACACCGATGGACTGTGCTTGTGAATGTGTATAATCTCGGGTGGCACAGGCATGTGGGGAATGAGATTCCGTGAGTAGTGGGCGTAAGGAGGCTCCTGGAGAGAATCCTTCTGGTTACTCTGTGCAGTTTTCTTGTAACCTCAGCCTAGTCTAGAATTCCCTTGCCTTGGGTGGAGCTTGGTCCTAGCTTAGGGGTGACCCACTGTTGAGCTTGATGAGCAGCGTGGTCTAAGGCTGGGAGGTTCGTGGAAGGTCTGCATGTAGTTGATGGAGTTACTACAGTTTTAAAGATAAGCATCTTTATGTGTTTAATTTCAATTAAAAAAACATGTCTGTGATGCTAGTAATATTATCATGAATTATGTTGCGTAGATGAATTATTGTTATTTCCATTAAGTCTGTATGGTAGCAGTAATTATGTGTTTACTCTGTGTTAAGTCATTTAAATTCATTTAAATGCATACTGTATAAGTGTTATTCTTCGTAGTAGCGTTGCCCGACAATGGGGTTGATGGTCGGGGACATTACATAGGGGCAATGATATATCTTTATTTCTCTATGGAGAAATGTCTTACAAGTCTCAAGAAGCTCCTCACAGGCTTCGACATTTAATGAGGAGAGATCACAAACACTTCCAAGAATCTGGAAAACCAAATACCTGAGAACCTCAAAATGAATGTAACAAGAAAGGGCATGTGTTGTCAGAACCCAACAATCTCCACCTTGACAACAATTTCTCGATACCTTTCTTAATGAATCAAAAATCACCTTCCTACCAGCGAAGTGAGCCTTCATCTCTCACCTCAGGTTGATTTCAATGGAGTACCCAATACATGGACTTAGAAAACACGAGATACCAAAACACAGGTTCTTGAAACCATGAATCTTGACCTAACTTCCCCCCATGACCAAAACCGGCCAACCTTCCCTCAAAGATGGGTATCCAGGAATACCACATGCTCTCCCCCTATCACCTAGGTCATCTAGACTTTTACGGGTGACATGTTAAACTGGGGTACGCATGCCTAACTAGGTCTTATAGTCATATGCCCATTTACACAAAAAAATGTGTTAACTCCACCTCAAAATTTTCATTCGAGACTTCTTCCATTTGATGTTGTTTTCTCCACCATGGCTATACTCGTATTCTTTCTCCAAGTCATAAGAATTTCGATCCATCTTCGTAAATAAAATTGCTACTAGAGTCAGAATCTATACCAATCCTGACACCACGACCAACACTAATAACGCAACCAACACCCTCATTAGCACTGTGGCCAAGGCCTGCACCAACATTGAAACCATAACTGACACACAGGTCTTTCAACCCCTATGGCTCCATCGATCAACCCCGACAACTCGGCCCTGTAGAGATGCATGCTCCTAAATAACACCTTTGTGCACAGTGTCCCATACACCACTTGACAAAACACGTCTCAAAAGAGCGTTGAAAACTCAACCACGTCCATGTGCGCTATGCGGTACTATGGTAGGTTAAGACACCCTTCAATGAGGGATGATTCTAAGGATGAAAATTTATATTAAAATGTAGAAACATGGGCTAATATTACTAGTCCTTAATATGCAAAATGTGAAATGTTTGGCCATAGTTTTGTAAAAATATTCAAATTTATAAGGATTTTATTTAGTTTCTATAAAATTTTGGTGATTTATAAGGTAAAATGATTTTATTATGTGGAATTTGGTCAATTTTTAGAAAAAATGGAAATTGGCGAATCTTTTTTGGGGAGAAGCTGTGGAAAATTAACCCATTTGCGAAATTTAACAGCTAAAATCATCTATGCCATTCATCTGCAACTTTGGCCAACCCCTGAACCAAGCTCACCATTCTCGACTCTGCCCTCTCAAGGGCCCGATACCTCTTCCCCTGAGAAACATCGCTCGCGGCTCGTCTCGTCGTTCCGCCATCGCCAAACAATTTGTACCCTCTTCGAGCGCCGCTCTCTTTGTCATGCATGAGTTCGACTTTCACCGCCCATGCCCCCAACCTCAACGGATTCATCACCCGCCTCTGTAATAGCACCCTTGTGCCCTTCGACTTGGACCTCGATTGGCACCCTAGTGCTGCCTATTTGCACCAAGGCCCTGTTCATTAGCTCGCTGTAGAAACCCTCTTCGTCCTGGGCACACTCCTGATACTTTAACAACATGCCATTTTATTAAAAAAATGCATCCATCGAGGTGCTTCTGAAGATTGGTGGTGCACTCCCTGGTCACCACCTCATCCTTGCAGCCATTTCCCTTCTCCACCATCATGCCACCTACACCTTTTCGCTTCCTCTGCTCTTCTTTGATGAAACCGCCAAATATATTTTCATGTTACTCCATCGAGTGGTCTATAAAGATCGTTTCCTTTCTCATTAAGAGAAGAAACCATCTCAGAGGTCGACCACCTTTTGAGGTCGCATAGTCCAATGGAAAACACAGCCCACCATTGTGCCATGTTGAAGCAACTCAGGATTCTAGTGGTCCTGGTAGTTTCGATGGCCCGCAATAGTTTTAGTTTGCCAAACGACTGCCCTCACATACATGCAAGTTATGCGAGGTTGTCAATGGGTTGATCAGGCCATACCCCCTCTTTCCTCAACACATTTCACTCTCTGCAACTTATGTCAACAAGTGCTAAACACACCAAGCATTAGTGTCATTCGTGGTTGCCTTGATTGACGCACCTCCTTGTGCCACAGGTTTTTTCGTCTTGCTAGCTACGATATTAGTGAACCAAAATGGTCACTAAACAACTCTACTAGAAGCTCCTCTACTAATGCTGCAACGACCATGGTATGATCTCCCCATCGGGTTTATGCCCGATCTCTCTCTCCCGAATGCACAAACCCTGTCATCAATCTTTCAACATGCCTCGACTTCATCATTGGAATTATCAACACTGTGGTTCAACCAACCGAAATATGTTGTCTGGTGCTTGTAGACGCCCTCGCCGACACTAGCCTTTAACAGCTCTTTGGTACCAACGATGTCCTTTACAAGTGACTCTGCTCACCCAACAACCAGCCACCAGATATTTCTTCCTTCTCCTTGGTGCCCCACCACCTCATGCTCTCCCAGATATTTCTTTATTTATCTATGGAGAAATGGTTTACAATACTCAAGAAGCTTCTCACGGGATTCTACATTTAATGAGGAGAGATCTCAAGTGTTTTCTACATTTAATGAGGAGAGATCTCAAGTGTTTCCAATCGTCTGGAAAACCAAACTCTTGAGAACCTCCAAATGAACATAACAACAAAGGATATGTGTTGTCACAACTAAAAAATCTCCGCCTTGACAAAAATTTCCTAATACCTTGCCTAACGAATCAAACATCACCTTCATGCCAGCCAAGTGAGCCTTTACCTCTCACCTAAGGCTGATTTCATTAGAGTACCCAATACATGGACTCAAAAAACACAAGCTACCAAAACACAGGTGCCAGAAACCACGACTATTAACTTAACTTCCCCCCTTGACCAAAACTGGCCAACCTTCCATCAAAGACATGGTATCCAAGAATACCACATGATCTCCCCCTATCACCTAGGTCATCTAGAATTTTACCGATGACATGTTAAACGGGGGTACACATTCCTAATGAGGTCTTATAGTCGTATGCCCATTTACACAAAAAAATGTGTTAACTCCACCTCGAACTTTGCGTTTGAGACTTCTTCCATTTGATGCTCTTTTCTCCACCATGGCTACACTCATATTCTTGCGCCAACTCGCCAAATAGAAAAAATTATGGGCCATATCCGTAAATAAAACTGCTACTAGAGTCAAAATCTATACCAATCCTGGCACCATGATGACAATCCAATCCGTTTATCAAAAACTGTGAGCAAATTTTTGTCGGGATTGAAAAGCGGGTTCGTTCATAAAAAATGTAAAAAAAAATTCATCGAGATTGTGTCGGGGTATTTTGGATAATGGAGTGGAGGAAATGGTTGCAGGAGGGCCGAAATAATTATTTGCATTCTTGAAGCTGATAGTGCTCCTATAGGAACTGCATAGAAAAGTAGAAATCCAACTACTAAAAAAATTTATGTTCATGTTGTTTCCAATCATAGTATTGATACTTAACTGTAGTCATATTTTCGCTCAATGTTTTTTGAGCACATAAATACAATTTTAGAGAAATATAAGTAATCTATTACCTTCTTAAGGTCCAATAGACCATCTGGTCTCAATGCACGTTCATCAT
>JASDQU010587284.1:33110-49246 GCA_032191745.1 Picea mariana | reverse complement strand
AAAACAAAATGAAAAAATTAAAATTAAAATAAATAAATAAATAAAACGTTTACTAATTAAAAAAATATATAAAAATATATTAAAAAAACTAATATATTCATTTTAAAAAAACATTAAAAACAATTTTTTATTTTTTTTAAAAGAATACATTTAAAAAAAATGAACGAATTTTTATGGGAGAAATCATAAATTCTTTTTTTTAATATATATATATAGTTTAAAAAATTTATTTATTTTATATTAATGTTTATTTAAAAATAATAATGTACATATTAGTGAATGCATTTTCTTGATTAAATTTCTGTGAGTTTTCTAAATGTTTGACATTTCAAGTGGACACTCTATCCATCATCAGGGACATATTACCTGTAAGAATGATAAAAAAGAGTATGTTGGGGTTAAGATTAAATGGGATAAATATAATACCCATTGGAGAGAGATGAAAATAAATAGATGTTGAAGAAATTAATAAAATAATAAAATGATTTAATAGTAATTGAGGAGTAATAAAATTCAAAGAACAAGCACATAATGGTGAACATGTAAAGTTGAAAAAAATAATTAATAAGGGGTAATTGTTGAAATGAAAATACGGGGGTGAGAGCATGAAAATAATTAATAAAGATGTATAAGATAAGACTTTCCAAAGGAGGTTTGAGAGGGTGAATACCCTCAAACGAGGAGATTAGAACCTAGAAATATACATGAAAGAAAGAGATTAAAGATAGATCCGATGAGATAAAAGGAATAAAGAAAAGAGTGAAGGATAAGATAGAGAGAAGAGGATTATTGAATTAGAAGATGGATAATGGGTTCCATGATTGGTTGAGTTTATAGTCACCAT
The DNA here is from genome assembly GCA_032191745.1 of Picea mariana. Lineage (NCBI taxonomy): Eukaryota > Viridiplantae > Streptophyta > Pinopsida > Pinales > Pinaceae > Picea > Picea mariana. Next base: position 48,402 of record JASDQU010587284.1, on the reverse strand, counting down.
CCTTATTAAAATTGTTGGGGTGTTTTTTTTATTTCGAGAGCTTCCTAAATGATATGGGAGGAGTAATAAGGTGTTATGCAAGAATTTTGCTTGGTAAAAAAAATAAGGTGTTTAGAATTGTGGGAGTGTTTTGTGATCACAGACTTAGAGATGAAACTGTGGAATGTGTCAGCTATATGTTCCTTAAGATAGGTTTTGATTGATCTATGTGTTTGGCCAATGTAGGATTTGTCACAAGAGCAAGGAATTTAATAAACGCCTTGGTTTAGCATAGGGTCAGATTTATCCTTAACAGTTTTAAAAAGATGCATGAAGGTTTTATGGGGTTTAAAAATATTTTTGATATTATTTGTATCTAATATCTTAGAAATATGATTAGTAACACCATGGATGTAGGGAAGAGAAATGAGAACTAAAGGTGGGGTAGAGGGAGGGGCCTTTTTGGTTATGGAGTGAAGGGTGAATAAAAGGATTTGTTTATTTGAGAGGTGGAGTAGCCATTGGATCTGAGGGCATTGGTGAGGTGATATTTTTATTTATCAAGAAGATGAGAGGCATATATTTGGATGGCTCAAGTGGCGAGATTTTTAAGAACAACATATTTTTGGGCTACGTTGTGGTGAGAATGGGCATGAAGGTGTCTAACACTATGTGTCCTTTTTCAATACACTTGGTGGGTGAGATGACCTATTATATTGGGACATGTGGCAATGAAGTGGACATATATATGAGTAACACTTGTATGGTATGAGTTCGACATGGATTACTAGGTAGTGGCATGGCATGATAACTGGGTGGTCTTATAAACATGATATGATAACTATCCCACAATGCATGTGGGATAAATAAGGCAGATTTGCAAATCAAAGGCCAAAAATCACATGGAGAATAGATCATCGGTCGTTGAGTGTTTATCTTCCAAAGGCCATAACTTTTGATCCCAATGTCCAAATTGAGAAAACAAGAGCTTGTTGGAAATATAGAGACATGAAGAAAAAATTGGTGGTGATTTCCATGACTTTAATTATAGGTACCATTCCCTAAAAATCAAAATACAGTCATGACTATTCATGGCTTGGCAACTGATTATTTTAGGAAAATGGTTTATTAAAATAAATTCATGAACTTCTAAAGTGGGTCCCAGTTAGGGGAATGAATGTAAAATTTCACATTTACTAAGGGACCTATTATTTCATTACACAAAGGGAACCCTAACCCTAAAGCAGTTTCAAGAAGATGAAGAGAAGAATATAAAAGAAGAGGATATGCATATTTAGATGGGGAGGGATGCATCCATCCATTAGTCCACTTTAATTTTTGTGAGTACCTTATATTTTTCATCAAATCATATCCCTTATTTCATCCCAATATTTGATCATCCAAATTTATTGTTTTATTGTTTACCTATAAATCCGATCCCGATTGCATTTCTTTTATTCTTCTAGATTACCTTTGATATTTTATTTGGTCCACAGGAACCCCATCCCACTCCATTTGGACGAATGTGCTTATTTTAATCATTTAAGTATAAAAAATATTGTTTAATTTGATAGGAAAACACTTTATTTGAACTTGAAAATTCATTTGTATTATTTTTTTACTCCCACATAGATCTATTCTAGGAGTCCATAACTTTTGTGATTTCATATTTTTATATAAGAACGAGATCTCAAATGTGTTTCTCCTATGCATCTTATGAAATTAATTGAATGAAATCATTTAAATCCCTTTGTTTTGGACCACCAATCTATTTTCTTTCTATGATTCTTTCTTCGAATCTTTTTCTCATTTCTCAAATGAATGGATGTAGTTATCCAATACATTACAATCATAATTATTATTTTTCTAGTTGTAATTTATCTGTTATCTTTCCAGTTATTTTACCACCTAGTCCACTCTCAGGTGTATATGTTATGAATGTTTAAATATCTCAAGTGAATAAGTATATTGAAAATATGAGTGAGAAAGAGGAGTACCACCTTTATAAAAATGAAGAGGGAATGTTGATAACTCTTTACCTGAATACCCTACGAGGTTGACTCTTGTCCCTAATAGGAGAAGAGATCAACATTTTTGGAAACCATACTGGGGAGAAAGATTCATTTCCAAGAAATTTGATAATTCTTTTTAGGATTATCTATTATGTAAAAAATAGAAGTTGTCTGGTTCAAGTCTTGGAAAGATATCTGGAAAATTTCTAGCTGAATGGTTTAAGATGAATCGAGTTCTTGAAAACCTTGTTCAAGGAACATCAGATGGCCTTGAAGATATGTTTTAGGGATAATTTGGTTATGCTAATCTATGGATAATCAAAGAACCATCCAAGATTTGGGAGGATGAGATCCTTGATGAATCCATTATTAAAACTCTGTATTTTGAAGAAATATGCCTTGGAAACACCACCAAAAATATTCTTGAATTAAAATAATATCAATACGACGATCCACCACAGAGTTTCTTTCACGTTGTGATGATATTTCTCCTTCCACACCAAGCCCAACATTTTTTTTCAAGTTACATTAATGCTCAAAGAAAAAAGTGGTTGCACAAAGGTCCCCTCAATTTGCAAGGAGAGGGTCATCCCTTGCCAAATATTTCCATGGATAAGTTTCTCGTGTTCTTTGGAAATAATTCAAAGGACGTGAAGAAACATTTGGTTAAGTTTGATCATGATTGTGATATTTATAATGTAACATCCCCATTATAATCCCATGTTTAATTAATGCATAATATAAATATCAAATGTGGCTATGGCCAAGCAATGTAATATGTGAATTGTATTTATGTTTTTAATAAATACAATGTGATACCAATTGTTGGGGGGATATGGACGAAGATGGGGGCTGATTTTACACAAGAGAAGGAAGTGTCTCAGAGGGGTACAAAGGGGAAATTATTTATGGGTATTAATCCAAACTCATATTTCAAAATTTTATTACTTGGGGACAACCTTCTATTTTTTGGTTGAGTGTATGAGAGCCCAATCATTAAACTCATGTAAGAGAGTGGGTGTAGAAAGTCACATCCCATAGTTATTGGGATAATGGGGATGGATTACAATAAACATTGGGCAAATTGAGCAGTCAATTACCTTGGAAAAATAGAGGAAAACCATATGGGGATAACAGGTAGTTTTTTACAAGCATGCTTTTTCATGAAAAACAAGCAAAGAACACATAAGAAATGTGTGAGATGGAATAGAATTGCAGGGTGAATTTTGGAGTGTTTTTGGAGATTAAGATTGCAAAAGAAAGTTATCATGCTTACAAAAGAACTAGGTTGTCAAGCTTGAAGAGTGAACTCATGTGTGAGTTTCATTGTAACAACAAGTTATTGTTGTTGTTTTCCTGGTAGTTTTCCTACAAATGAGTTCCCTTGAGTTTCCCAATAGTGATATTGTTGATTACCTGCCCCATAGAGACCCTAATAAATGAATGGGATGCCCGATGGATTGATATTAGTGAAGAGGTATATTCCTTGGGTTGAGAAGGTCAAGAGGAAGAGAGTTGATGGAAATCAAGATAACTGTAAGAGAATATCATTGGGTTGTGGGATATTCAAGTTGTGAGTGGAAAGTGAGAGACATCATTTTCTTGTGGATTCCTAGCCCCAGCTCAGGGGTGACCTGCTATTGAGATTTATAACAACAATTCTATGGTTGGGTGGAAAATCCATCCCAAGCAACTAGTTGCACAACTGTTTTAAAAAGAGAAGTGTTTACTATTTTTTTTTAGTTATTTCATGAGTTTAATTGTTGCACTTAAATCTGTGTATCTGAATGGTTTATTTTCTACTGTAAATGAGATCGGTAGTTGCATTCATGTTCATTTCATCATGTTGTATATGAATATAGTTAAACGGTGTAAGAAAATAATTAAATCCATGTATAATTCGCAGTTGATAAGCTATATGAATTTAGTTAGTAGAAAATTTCATTTTTTTGTGTATTCTGCATAGAAATGTTCCTCAGTTAAGATGAGGGATGTTACAGATTGGTATCAGAGCTTTTGGTTCAACATCAAACTTGTATGGGATATATATAAGAATGAAGTTGGTAAATTCATCATCCGAGTGTTTGAGTTGTGTCAAATTTGGGGAAAATGGTAAAAATATGAGTGAAATCCCCAAATTTCTAAGCAAATTCAAGTCAAAATTACACTCATAATGGTTTTTTTGGAAGGGTCATTTTGACTTCCAAGAAACTGAATTGGCTTAGAAAGGTGAGTCGAGCATTTTCATGATGGTCATAATGGTCATGAACTATAAATATGGAAAATCAGCTAAGCAAAGACAGGACTTGTTATCCCCATTTTGTGGGATAACTAAGGAGATTCTGTCTCGAGACCCTCAGGTTGCAGATATGGAGTGTCGAGAGACTACATGACCAACAGTGTCCACTTTCACATACACAAGCCCACTATGTCACCACATTTGATCCATTTTCTGTGCATCTGCCACACCAGCTAGCTCTTGGAAGGCAAAAGGGTCTTGCTCCATGCGGTACAAGTCAAGTATTATGGCAGGTAATCATCCTAATATTCAAAGCATTTGAACATGTTGTATTTAAGTTTCTTTTGATTATAGAATGCCTTCTTGGACATTATGCCTTTGACCCCATTTTACCTTGGTGAGTGTCATAGATTTCCTATTAAGTGGCCAACCTTTGGGAAAGGTTTGTGACTGGGGGTCCCTTCAGGGGATATCACACCATTCTCGACCATAATTACCACTTTTCACTCATTACATTCCCATAATATTGTCCTCTTCTAGGTCCTTTGACTTTAATGACCCAAGAAGGACATGTACCTCATTTCATGGGAAGAAGGGGCTGAAGGCCCAAAGGGATTGATGTTGGCTAAGAAGACAAAATCATATATATAGACCTTCAAGATGCTTCGCCCAGGGATCCCTTGAGAAAGAAATGAAATGTTTCTCTATAAGAAAAGGGGGACATACAAAAGAAATGATAATGAATGCTTAAGGGGTTAGTTGGAGGATAGGAGGTCTCATCACGAGCCATCCTATCATGATCATGAGTATCTAGTGGTATGACATTACCATCATCTAGTCACCAAGCCAAGGTAGTGGCTCTTAATTACGCAACTGAGAGAAAGGAGGTATCATTAGGAGCCAAACTCCTCATTTCCACAAGGTATTTGTGAGTAACACTGTCATTATCTGGACACCACGCCAGGAAAATGGCCTTCAACTTGTTCCCTAAAACACCAAAGAAACAAAGAATGACAAGAATATGGGCTTGGAAAAAATGCATTGAAAATGAAGGTTCCACACACCCTCTACAAAGGCACCCATGAATGAGGTAATACGAGCCCTTGTATGCCATGAAACTCAATGAACTATGAATTCTAAACCCCTTCCACCTCATCATCCATTACATGACCTTAAAATTCCATCCTTGGGAGCATCCCCTATTTGCAGGCTTTGGTTTAACCAATAGGACTCCTATGACACCCCTCACATACTTAAACTTGGTCAATTGTATAGGGTTTTAAGCATTTGTTTAATTTTATGAGGTAGTTTTGATGCACATGTTTAGGTTCCTTGCTTATTAGACATGGTTTACACTTGTCTTGATATCTTTGATTTCAGATATTTGGAGAGCATACCCTTTTGTTTTGCAGGTCCTTGTTGGTGGACAATTTTGGAGGAGCAAGCCTAGTTTTGGCTTCCATGGGGCTTGAAGCCCAAAGGTTGGATGCCAAGGGCCCACATGTCGGATCACAATGAATTTCCTTTGGAGGCCTAGAAGACATCATGTATGACATGACCTAGTCCTCACATGCCAAATGTTTTTCCTAGGAGAGGCAAAACGTCACTTATGGAGGCTTGATGTCACCTAGAGAGCTAGGGTTTGGTGGTGAAGGTGTTGTTTGATGACATGTGGCACATTTTGAAGGAAGGAGGATTGAATACCATCTATGGAGGACTTGGATGAGTGAGAAGTGGCCTTTGGAGGCCTAGCCATGCATCTGCTACCCCAACGACTTCTTCAAAGTGCCAAAATGCCCCCTGAAGGGGTGACATCACCTTATTCTAGGGTTTCTTTTGTGTAAAAGTGAATTTTAAGATGAATTGTTTAATATTATTTTGTTGCAAGGGGTAAGATAAGGGTTTTGGACCCCTTATCTTATGTTTTACCCTTGCTAATGTGGACAAACTATGTGATAGAAATTTTGCATAAATAGATATCATGAAATCTCATTTTAAATCATAACTCTCCCATTGTGAAGAGCTAAGGACTGGAATTTTTGCTACACTTGAATATTTTTGTTCTATTGTGCTATGGTATGGTGCCTTCTTTGGTTATGGAATTGATAATGATGATGTGCTAGCTCTTGGAGGTATTTTTCAAGCTATTGTGGTGGTTTTTCTTGGCATGTTATGGTTTATCTTGTGTTATTTGGATTGGTAAGACATTTTACTTGTTCCTATCATTTGTAATTAAAGCTCAAGATTTATTTTTCTAAGGATAAGTAGGAAGTATAAGTGCATACACCCATACTTTAGCTCCACGATAATTTTTAAGCATAGAATTATTGATTGCAAGGGTTTGCTAAGGAAGTACAAGGATATACACCCCTTAGTTTAAACCCTAGATAGGTTACTTGCCTTGGGGAATAAGAGAATTTATACCCCCAAAGAGGTAGTATCTTTATCTCTTCACTTTGACCCCATTAACCCATTAATCAAAGGCACTAGTCATTGCATTGGAGAAATAAAACGTTGCATTGATAAACATGAAACTTGAAGTTTTGAATTTCTCTCACTTGGATATTGTTCTTTAAGCTCTCGGCTATATTGCCTCATTGAGGAATCCTCTTTCAACCACTAAAACTTATTTATGTAATAAAAATAACCTATATCCATTAGGGCTACAGAAATCTAACCCTCTAACCCTAGATAACTCCTAAACTAACCCTAGAAATTAGCTATAACTTTGCCCTAACAAACTACTAACCCTAGTGCATGTTTTGGGCAAGTTTGATGTGATTTTCATTGGATGAATTTTCTTCTATAAGGATTGGTTTGATACAGCCATAAGGCTGGTAAATATCATTGCAGTAAGATTTTTGTGACAACCTTTCTTTTATGCTAAAGTCTTGTTCTTTCGTTCTTGAGTTAAACTAGTCTTTACTAGCTTGTCTCTTGCTTATTCAACTAGACTTTTAGCACTTATTTTGTAGCACTTATTATATTTTATATGTTGATATATGTCACTGATATTTTCTGCAATTAGGGACAACAAGCTTAACTTTCTTGCCCACCTAACATATTGCATTGTGTACTTGGTTTTCCTTGTGTTTCAGACATGTATTTTCTCTTGGTAGGTCACGCAGAGCATTGGAAACCCTAATCCTTTCCCAAGTATTGTTACCAAGTTCCATTAACCATCTATAATTGAAATTTAGGGGCATACATTCATACATATCAATCCCCCCTAGGGTCACCAAGATTCCCCCCTTGAGGTGACTACCTCACCTCTAAAGTGACAGGAACACCTACTTAAGGTGACAGTGGGTAGGTTCTCTCTAAGTTATCACCTTTTTGGTGGTTGGGTCAGGATTTTCCCAGCCCACAACTTGTGCGATAACAATTTGGCTTCGTTTTCGGGGAGGATTTTGAATCCTCTTCTGAACCCTAATGACACTTTAGCAAGATATCCCAAAGCCTCTTCCCTAGCTTGTCTGATGACTCCACCCAAGGGACGTTCCCTTCTCACCTTTTTGATGAGATATTCTTGAATCTCATCTGGCGACTCCAGCTTCCCAAAACCCTTCATATTCTAAGGCTTTTCCCCCTGGGAGGTTCAATCCTTCTAAGGTTTACCAAAGAAGGCCTCCCATCAAGCCTCCTATTGTCAAAAACCTTTTCCATGGTACCCTTCCTCTTGCTCCAATGGCTCACCCTTGGGAAAAATACCTTTACAAACCCCTTAACATGTCCACTATCCAAGGATACCCTAACACAATGCCAAAAGAGTCAAACAAGTGGTTTTCAAAGTTCCCAGGAAATAATGTAGTGACTATCGAAGATCATCTTTACATCATGGACCAGGACATGGAAAATGTAGGGATTGAGCATGAGGATGTAGCCATGATATTATTCTCTTCATCATTGACTAAAGAATCTCTTGATTGGTTCAAATGCCTTCTTGACAATCATCTCACATCTTATGAAGATTTTTCCAAGTTGTTTAAGAGAAGATGGTCAACAAAGAAAGACGATGGGAAACTTGTAGCTCAATTCAATCAGATAAACAAAAAGGATAATATGACAGTGAAAGAATTCAATACCATATTTGACAGGTTGTGCAGTCATATTCCGATAGAGTTCCTTCCTACAGTCGCATCAATCCATCTTCTATATATGAATTCTTTTTAAGGACAATTTCACTTCATTATGAAGGACAAGAATTCCACATTGTTAGCATAGGCTAAAGATTACTGTGTTGACATTGAAGATAACATTTTTGATTCGAGGGTGGATCCTTTTCAGTACCCTCATGTAAAGGAAGAAGCAAAGGCTAAGGTTTCCAATAGTAGTGCTCCTGATCTGATTTCCCTCTTGACTAAAAATATAGATCATATGAGTACTCAGTTTAACTAGGTGCAGAACCAGATTATGGGCCATTTGACTATTGTTGAGAGAAATCAATTTGCTCCCATACCTCAATTTACTAGACAACAGAGAGATGATACAGGTTGGAAACCAAGGCCTCAACAAGAGGCAAAGGCCCTGGATACTTTGAAACTATTTGGGATGGTTGACACATAATCTTGGTGCCTTCCATGCCAAGAAACTCATAGAGAAGATGAGTGTCCCCAACAAGATGAAGATTCTCTCGATGTTATGAATTTCATGGATATGATATGCATTTTCTAGGAGGAACAAGCCACACAAGAACAGATCAATGAAGCCATAAGATGGGGGGAAAGAGAGGGGAGACTTCAGGCCTTGAATCAGTTAAAAGACAATCATAAGAAGGAGTTAAGGAGGAGGGAATATTTTACCTACACTAGAAGAAACAAGGCTTCATCCCCTCTATCACATCCTAACACTCCTCTTCCATCAACAGATAATGTGGCCCCACCACCTCTACCTCCAGTATATGAATTGATTCCTAATACAACCCCCATAGATGAGATCCACTTGAATATAGATGTTGCAGCCATGTTTGGAAAATTGAATATGACGGTCCTAGTGAAAGAGATGTGTAAGATCCCTTCTGTGAAGAGGGAAATCTTGAATATATTATAGGTATCGACCAAGAAGGAAGACCCTCCTATAATTTTGAGCACTATGTATCTCGATTGGAAAAGAGACAAGAATCCTCCCTTCTATCTTTCATTAGGCATGAATGGAATCTGCTTGAACAATTGTATGCTTGATTCTAGGGCCTCAACAAATGTCATGTAATTGAAGGTGATGGAACAACTTGGTTTGAAGACAAACCGACCCTATGGTAATGTATGTGGTATTGATTCTAAAAGGGTTAAGGTTTTTGGGGTATGTGAGGAAGTTGAGGTTTTTCTGATTGATTTTCCACATATTATCCTCCTCGTGGACATAGTAGTGATCGATGTTATGGATGCTTGGGGGATGCTCCTATCAAGGAGATGGTATTATTCCATTGGGGGTTTCCTTAGTGTGAGCCTTACCCATGCATACAACCCCATGGGCGATGCCACCTATGACATATTTCACATCCAGGAAAAAAATGATAAACATGTGATGGATCCCAATTTCCCTGATTATGTTAGTGATTGTGACTATGATGTGCCTCAAAAGATTATTGAGTATGATCCATCTAAGTTTCCTTTCATGCAGAAATACTCCATAGATATGATCCTCCTAGGACAAATGAATACAAAGAGAAACTCACAAAGTTCCATGGGAAAGAGCTAGGGTTTATCCAAATTTTGAAGAAAGAAGATGAAGAACATGAAGAATCCAGCAAAAGGATCGTCAACGCAGATCCTCCTTCCTATTGATTCATTGAGAATATACCTTACATCAATTTCAGTGAAAGAAGCGTTGCGCTCATGTGGAACAAGAGAAAGGACAAGCCCAGGTATGACCAGAGAGATGACAACTCATGGATTGGCCTTTACATGGTCAAGAAGAAGTTTGATAAAGAAAAGTACTATCTAACAGTCTTGGATGGGAGAAATATGCCATTACTAGTGGATGGATCTCTTCTTCAACCTTATGTTCAGGTCACATGTGTTATCACCGGAATTTCATCTGCAAATGGTTACAGGAATCCAACATCGTCAAATGGTGGCATGAGTGTTGTTTATTTCTTCTTCTAATGTCCTTATGCACTCTAACTTAGTTTTTCCTATTGTTCTTAGTTTAGTCTTTTGTTTATATCATATGCTTGATGTTTCTAACTCTTGCATTCACTATTGTATCGCCTAGCTAACCCAACTGGGATTGTAAACATCTCTATTCTGCTCATTTAGGTGACAAAAGAGGTGCAACAGATTGGCGACTCCACTAGGGAAAGGTATCAATTTCCTCCCCCATTTGGGTTATTTTAGCTCTTCCTTTTGTTTATTTAACTTGCATGAACCATAACTGGCCCAAGCTGACCTGTAGAAATCCAAATTCAACGCTGAATTGAGAGAATTTCATCCGAAATTTTCCTCATGACTGTGTAACAGAAGTGCGTGGGTTTTTTAACCCACATGCATGTCTTTAACACACATACACTCAAACCACTATTTTCTCAGCGCATTTGTGCCTCTGTCTACTTTGTGACCCGCACATCTGCTCAGAAATTCACACATTGTAAGGGATTTTGTGATTTTTTGAGGGCCCATAGCCTTCTTAAGCTTGATTCTATGCAAATTGTAATATGCACCACACTTATATACCCTCTCCATATGAAGGGACTAGTCAAAACATAGGCACTTAGGGGGTTAAAATCATTATTTTTCCTTTTATTGCTTTCATTTTGCCACATGGATGGCTTGCTTTGATTAAAGCTTAAGTTGGAATCATTCTATATCACATATAAAACTTTCATTGGGACCAAAAATTGGATTTCAATCGTTGAGTATGCTCTTCTCTCGCGCCCCAAAGCGATCTTGAGAATCAGAAAGAGATTGAGGGAAAATTTCATCTCCCTTAAAAAAGATAGAATCTTTAGGAGAGGACAACAGCCCCCTCGAGACTCCTCTTAGTTTATTTTTCAAACACATCTTAAGATTGTGACGGGCCCATACATGCCCACATGCTACAAAGATAGGATAGTGTTGAAATTTACTTTCTTAGAGTAAATCACTAGGGAAGTTTAAAGGTTTTGTAACGGGCCCATACATGCCCACATGTCCACAATCTAGAATAGTTTTTGAATATTTCTTATATTAAATCACACTAGGGAGTTAAAGGATTAGTAAGAACCCACATGTCCACATGCTAGTTTCTTAGGGACTTTAAAATTCCGCAAGGTTGTACTAATGGAATTTAGTTATTTAGGTAATCGAGACTTGTAAGGACCACACAAAGTCCACATGCAGCAAGGTGACACCTAATTTATTAAAACTTTGGCACACTTTCACTTGTTCACACACAAAGTTCACCAATCACTCATATATTTTTGTCTAGAAATCGTGGAGGTTGAAGTAAGTATCCTCCAAACGAGATTCTGAAATGCCCCACCCTTATTTTCTTGACAAAGCTATCCACTCCCACTTAATTTCAATGAGGTTGGTTCACACCCCCAATCTCTCCAACAACCACGTCTAAATTTTTTCTAAAAACCCACTAAGTTTTCCTCCACAGGAGGTGCCAAAAGAAATTTTTTAGTCTAGGTAGGATCTCGGGAATAGGCATCCAAATAAATACCTGTTATCTAGTTCTCACATATTCAAACAATAGAAGTTGTCAAATAGGGAGCTTTCAAATCCTCCAAGTCAAGTGTTCCTAACACCATAAGGCAGGGAGATACCCGTGAAGGGTTGAAGGCCGAGGTCCGATTGTTCTGTGCGTCTCCCCTCAAGGCACCCACCTCTTGGACGGGATCCAGCCCGTGACCCATTTCTCACCAAAAATCTAAATGTCACACTTTGACTGAGGTACCTAGTGACCAAATTTTAGGACATCTACCCAGGTGGCAATTGTGGACTACAATTGCACCTTGATCGGATTTTGTGTGGCTATTAGGAAATATCATCAGCTCTTTGAGGATATGCACCCTCTACCCTCATTATAACTGATTACTTCATCCTTCACTGGTTCCTCTTCTGGTGGTTTCAAACCCCACTGTTGAGTGTTATTGGAAGGTCCAGTGCTATTTGAGAGGAAGGATGTTACGTCTTTTAGGACACGAGCATTTGTTTTTCTTTGTTCTCCCACGTGGACAAAAACCACCTACCCACATATATGCTTCTGTATCAATTGATTTATGTATGATGCTCTAGTGATTACATGCGATTGAGAATTATATTATGAAGGTCCCAAAACAAAATTATAAAGGTGCTTGTTCATTTATTTTCTCTCATCACCATTCACACACATCCACTTTGCTAGTTAGACATCATAGGGGACCCATCGAATCCCCATCGTTCCAGACGCTTGCTAAATCTCCCTCCCATTCTAGGGGGAGTTCCTAGTATTGCCAACTCCACCTTCTCATACTCCTGTGAGTGCCACTATCTTGGGATCAACTTTTCTTGGTTCCACTCTACTTGAGTCCACTTCCCAAGATCAACCATCCACACACTCCCCTTTTCACGAAAGTGGTGGACAAACTTCTTCTCAAGGAGGAAGTACAACCCCACCTAACCCCCCTCAAGGGTTAGGTACACAAAACACAAACGTCATGGCTGGAACTAATCATCCACCACTACCCCAGATGCCATACTTGGCCTCCCTCAACATACCGGATCTGACTAAGCTTACCAATGATCCTATATTGCATGACCCCACATGGCCTGCAATGCCTACCAAACTGCCTTCAGACATCCCCAAGTTTGAAGGAAAGGTGGGAGACGATCCCACCAACCATATCATGACCTTTCACTTATGGTGCTCTTCAAACAGCATCATGGACGACTCTGTCCAATTGAGGTTATTTCAACGCACACTCACTGGCCCATCAACCAAGTGGTATGTAGAAGAAAAATATGGATCCCATGTAACCTTTGAATCCTTGGCCAAAGCATTTTTGACCTTATTTCAACTACCCATTCGCCATGACAACGGTCTTGAACTACTCTCAGAGTTTAAACAAACTTCTGCCATGCACATCACCGATCACATTCACAAATGGCGCCAGCAACGTAGTCTCTGCAAAGCTGAAGCCACCCCACAACAATGTCTCAATTGGTTCCTCAAATCACTTGTTTCCCTCCTTGCTAAATATGTGGCCGCCACCTTCCCCCAATCTGAAGAAGAAGCCATCAATAATGCCCAACAGTTCAAACTCATTTATTCATAGTCAGGATACTTATATACAGTACTACCTGATGCCTTAAGACCCATGCCATTTGGCCAAGACAAACCAGGAATGTCTCACTCAGTGGATGGATTGATTTGTACCACTATACACCACAATTCACACCTCCAACAACCACCTATGTATGGAACACCTCAATATCCATTGGCATATGGCGTACCCTCTTATTATCCTCATCCCCCTTATCAACAACCATACCCCGTTACCCTCCCTCCACCCATCAGTGGACCACCGTCGACACCCACAGTACGCTCCGTGACCCAACCAAGTTCAGGTACCCCCTCTACCTTAGCTTACACCCTAAGCACTAGTGAAAGAACTACGCCTCCCTACATACCCTATGGACCATTGCCACCCAAAAATCCATACTTTTCTTTTCCCGGTCACCTTCAACCCATGATTCCACCACTAGGACACCCACAAGTTGGGGTTAACTTTGTTCAACCCTCTCCCATTTAACAATATCAAAATTTCGAACAGCTGAATACAACTAATTCGACCCATCAGTCGAACAATGCCAAAAAGAAAGGAAAAAACCAAAACAACAATAATCCCGGACCAGGAGGGAATCACCCCCAACAGAACCAACCTGCTGGGGACAACCAGAATCAGGGGAACCAAAACCCTCAAGGGGGAAATAATAACAAACACCAAGGGAAGAACAACAACAATCTTCAGACCAACTTCCCTTGTGCCCTTTGTGGTGAATATGCCCATTATACTCACCATTTCCCTCAAATTGCTGACTTCAAATGGATGAAAGAATCCAGAAGTGTACCACGTCCCCCACCTCCACCTGCCCTTTAGCAGGCCCCACAACAATATGTGAAGTAACCACCTCCCATCGTATTTCAAAACTCCATACCACACCAAGGGGTGATGAACACTCAACAAGAGGTACATCCTGCCCCACCCCAGATGGGACAGTATCCAAACCCTGGCAATCCTACGGATCGCACTATCCTCCTCACCAGTGAGGAAGAAATACTTCTACATACACACAATAGTCAATACAACATACCCCCTGACTCTATTCCCACTACCTCAGACATAACCCCAGCCACAAATGTACCACCTTTGATGATTCATCGCCCTAATGCTGAACCCCCCCTTCGTATCCATCGCATCCCATTATGACGAAACATCAGCAACCCTCAGACTCGGGCGACACACAATTATAGCCTGGTCGATGACTTGGCACAATATCTTGCTACCATGTCAGTTTTAGAAGTCCTTCAGACTTGTCCTACACAATGGAAGCTATTACTTTCTACCCTGTGGGAAATAGACCCCACTGATACTCGCCTCATCACCTTTGATCTTGATAGTGGGGAACCACGTCTCCCCTCTCCGGTCGCTTTCCAAATACCGAATAAAATTTGGAACATCATAGTTCACTGTTGCATTATTGATGAAGGTGCATCCACATGCATCATGTCCAAAACCATGTGGTAGAAACTTGGCTCCCCAGATCTTATACCATCTTCCATCACTTTGAAAGCTTATGATGGATGACCATCCTCCCCCGAAGGTCTCTTCCAAAATGTCCCCGTTGAACTCGGGGGAAAAACTATCCTCATCGACATTGAATTTATCGACGCTCCACTCAATTACAACATCTTGTTCGGACGTAGCTACATGTATGAGATGAAGGTTGTGGCTTCTTCTGTGTTTCTCACAATGATGTTCCCCCACAACGGGAAGATTTTCACTATTGATCAAGTATCACATTACGAGCCCAACCCTTACTCCAACATCGATAGCATCTTACCTCTCATTCACACTAATCCTGAGACTTACCCCCTC
>JASDQU010587284.1:3428-14698 GCA_032191745.1 Picea mariana | reverse complement strand
ATATATATATATATATATTAACAAAATATTTTTTTTATATTAGTGTTTATTTAAAAAAAATAATATACATATTAGTGAATGCATTTTCTTGATTAAATTTTTGTGAGTTTTCTAAATGTCTGATGTTTCAAGTGGACACTCTACCCATCATCAAGGACATATTACCTGTAAGAATGATAAAAAAGAGTATGTTGGAGTTAAGATTAAATGGGATAAATATAATACCCATTGGAGAGAGATGAAAATAAATAGATGTTGAAGAAATTAATAAAATAATAAAATGATTTAATAGTAATTGAGGAGTAATAAAATTCAAAGAATGAACACATAATGGTGAACATGTAAAGTTGAAAAAAAAAATTAATGAGGGGTAATTGCTGAAATGAAAATACGGGGGTGGGAGCAAGAAAATAATTAATAAAGATGTATAAGATAAGATTTTCCAAAGGAGGTTTGAGAGGGTGAATACCCTCAAACGAGGAGATTAAAACCTAGAAATATACATGAAAGAAAGCGATTAAAGATAGATAAGATGAAGATAAAAGGAATAAAGGGAAGAGTGAAGGATAAGATAGAGAGAAGAGGATTATTGAATTGGAAGATGGATAATGGGTTCCATGATTGGTTGAGTTTATAGTCATCATCCTTATTAAAATTGTTGGGGTGTTTTTTTATTTTGTTTCGAGAGCTTCCTAAATGATATGGGAGGAGTAATAAGGTGTTATGCAAGAATTTTTGCTTGGTAAAAAAAATAAGGTGTTTAGAATTGTGGGAGTGTTCTGCGATCACAGACTTAGAGATGAAACTGTGGAATGTGTCAGCTATATGTTCCTTAAGATAGGTTTTGATTGATCTATGTGTTTGGCCAATGTAGGATTTGTCACAAGAGCAAGGAATTTAATAAACGCCTTGGTTCAACATAGGGTCAGATTTATCCTTAACAGTTTTAAAAAGATGCATGAGGGTTTTATGGTGTTTAAAAATATTTTTGATATTATTTGTAGCTAATATCTTAGAAATATGATTAGTAACACCATGGATGTAGGGAAGAGAAATGAGAACTAAAGGTGGGGTAGAGGGAGGGGCCTTTTTGGTTATGGAGTGAAGGGTGAGTAAAAGGATTTGTTTATTTGAGAGGTGGAGTAGCCATTGGATCTGAGGGCATTGGTGAGGTGATATTTTTATTTATCAAAAAGATGAGAGGCATATATCTGGATGGCTCAAGTGGTGAGATTTTTAAGAACAACATATTTTTGGGCTAGGTTGTGGTGAGAATGGGCATGAAGGTGTCTAACACTATGTGTCCTTTTTCAATACACTTGGTGGGTGAGATGACCTATTATATTGGGACACATGGAAATGAAGTGGACATATATATGAGTGACACTTATATGGTATGAGTTGGACATGGATTACTAGGTAGTGGCATGGCATGATGACTGGGTGGTGAGGTGGCAACCAAAAACTACATTATGCACAAACTACGCAAGGTTCCATGGCTCTCTCTACTTCACACACAAATAATATGAGATACCATTTTTCTTATAAACATGATATGATAACTATCCCACAATGCATGTGGGATAAATAAGGCAGATTTGCAAATCAAAGGCCAAAAATCACATGGAGAATAGATCAACGGTCGTTGAGTGTCTATCTTCCAAAGGCCATAACTTTTGATCCCAATGTCCAAATTGAGAAAACAAGAGCTTGTTGGAAATATAGAGACATGGAGAACAAATTGGTGGTGATTTCCATGGATTTGATTATAGGTACCATTCCCTAAAAATCAAAATACAATCATGACTATTCATGGCTTGGCAACTGATTATTTTAGGAAAATGGTTTATTAAAATAAATTCATGAACTTATAAAGTGGGTCCTAGTTAGGGGAATGAATATAGAATTTCACATGTACTAAGGGACCTATTATTTCATTGCACAAAGGGAACCCTAACCCTAAAGCAGTTTCAAGAAGATGAAGAGAAGAATATAAAAGAAGAGGATATGCATATTTAGATGGGGAGGGAGGCATCCATCCATCAGTCCACTTTAATTTTTGTGAGTACCTTATATTTTTCATCAAATCATATCCCTTATTTCATCCCAATATTTGATCATCCAAATTTATTGTTTTATTGTTTACCTATAAATCCGATCCCTATTGCATTTCTTTTATTCTTCTAGATTACCTTTGATATTTTATTTGGTCCATAGGAACCCCATCCCACTCCATTTGGACAAATGCGTTTATTTTAATCATTTAAGTATCATAAATATTGTTTAATTTGATAGGAAAACACTTTATTTGAACTTGAACATCCATTTGTATTATTTTTTTACTCCCACATAGATCTATTCCAGGAGTTCATAACTTTTGTGATTTCATATTTTTATATAAGCACGAGATCTCAAGTGTGTTTCTCCTATGCATCTTATGAAATTAATTGAATGAAATCATTTAAATCCCTTTGTTTTGGACCACCAATCTATTTTCTTTCTATGATTCTTTCTTAGAATCTTTTTCTCATTTCTCAAATGAATGGATGTAGTTATCCAATACATTACAATCATAGTTATTATTTTTCTAGTTGTAATTTATATGCTATCTTTCCAGTTATTTTGCCACCTAGTCCACTCTCAGGTGTATATGTTATGGATGTTTAAATATCTCAAGTGAATAAGTATATTGAAAATATGAGTGAGAAAGAGGAGTACCACCTTTATAAAAATGAAGAGGGAATGTTGATAACTCTTTACCTGAATACCCTACGAGGTTGACTCTTGTCCCTAATAGGAGAAGAGATCAACATTTTTGGAAACCATACTAGGGAGAAAGATTCATTTACAAGAAATTTGATAATTATTTTTAGGATTATCTATTATGTAAAAAATAGAAGTTGTCTGGTTCAAGTCTTGGAAAGATATCTGGAAAATTTCTAGTTGAATGGTTTAAGATGAATCAAGTTCTTGAAAACCTTGTTCAAGGAACATCAAATGGCCTTGAAGATATGTTTCAGGGATAATTTGGTTATGCTAATCTATGGATAATCAAAGAACCATCCAAGATTTGGGAGGATGAGATCCTTGACGAATCCATTATTAAAACTCTGTATTTCGAAGAAATATGCCTTGGAAACACCACCAAAAATATTCTTGAATTACAATAATATCAATACGACGATCCACCACAGAGTTTCTTTCAAGTTGTGATGATATTTCTCCTTCCACACCAAGCCCAACATTTTTTTTCATGTTACATTAATGCTCAAAGAAAAAAGTGGTTGCACAAAGGTCCCCTCAATTTGCAAGGAGAGGGTCATCCCTTGCCAAATATTTCCATGGATAAGTTTCCCGTGTTATTTGCAAATAATTCAAAGGATGTGAAGAAACATTTGGTTAAGTTTGATCATGCTTGTGATATTTATAATGTAACATCCCCATTATAATCCCATGTTTAATTAATGCATAATATAAATATGAAATGTGGCTATGGCCAAGCAATGTAATATGTGAATTGTATTTATGTTTTTAATAAATAAAATGTGATACCAATTGTTGGGGGGATATGGACGAAGATGGGGGCTGATTTTACACAAGAGAAGGAAGTGTCTGAGAGGGGTACAAAGGGGAAATTATTTATGGGTATTAATCCAAACTCATATTTCAAAATTTTATTACTTGGGGACAACCTTCTATTTTCTGGTTGAGTGTATGAGAGCCCAATCATTAAACTCATGTAAGAGAGTGGGTGTAGAAATTCACATCCCATGGTTATTGGGATCATGGGGATGGATTACAATACACATTGGGCAAATTGAGCAGTCAATTACCTTGGAAAAATAGAGGAAAACCATATGGGGATAACAGGTAGTTTTTTACAAGCATGATTTTTCATGAAAAACAAGCAAAGAACACATAAGAAATGTGTGAGAGATGGAATAGAATTGCAGGGTGAATTTTGGAGTGTTTTTGGAGATTAAGATTGCAAAAGAAAGTTATCATGCTTACAAAAGAACTACGCTGCCAGGCCTGAAGAGTGAACTCATGTGTGAGTTTCATTGTAGCAAGTTATTGTTGTTGTTTTCCTGGTAGTTTTCCTACAAATGAGTTCCCTTGAGTTTCCCAATAGTGATATTGTTGATTACCTGCCCCATAGAGACCCTAATAAATGAATGGGATGCTCGATGGACTAATATTAGTGAAGAGGTATATTCCTTGGGTTGGGAAGGTCAAGAGGAAGAGAGTTGATGGAAATGAAAATAATTGTAAGAGAATATCATTGGGTTGTGGGATATTCAAGTTGTGAGTGGAAAGTGAGAGACATCATTTTCTTATGGATTCCTAGCCCCAGCTCGGGGGTGACCTGCTATTGAGATTTATAACAACAATTCTATGGTTGGGTGGAAAATCTATCCCAAGCAACTAGTTGCACAACTGTTTTAAAAAGAGAAGTGTTTACTATTTTTGTTTTAGTTATTTCATGAGTTTGATTGTTGCACTTAAATCTGTGTATCTGAATGGTTTATTTTCTACTGTAAATGAGATCGGTAGTTTCATTCATGTTCATTTCATCATGTTGTATATGCATATAGTTAAATGGTGTAAGAAAATAATTAAATCCATGTATAATTCGTAGTTGATAAGCTACATGAATTTAGTTAGTAGAAAATTTCATTTTTATGTGTATTCTGCATAGAAATGTTCCTCAGTTAAGATGAGGGATGTTACAGATTGGTATCAGAGCTTTTGGTTCAACACCAAACTTGTATGGGCTATAGATAAGCATGAAGTTGGTAAATTCATCGTCTGAGTGTTTGAGTTGTGTCGAATTTGGGGAAAATGGTAAAAATATGAGTGAAATCCCCAAATTTCTAAGCAAATTCAAGTCAAAATTACACTCATAATGGTTTTTTTGGAGGGGTCATTTTGACTTCCAAGAAACTGAATTGGATTAGAAAGGTGAGTCGGGCATTTTCATGATGGTCACAATGGTCATGAACTATAAATATGGAAAATCAACTAAGCAAAGAAAGGACTTGTTATCCCCATTTTGTGGGATAACTAAGGAGATCGTGTCTCGAGACCCTCAGGTTGTAGATATGGAGTGTCGAGAGACTACATGACCAACAATGTCCACTTGCACATACACAAGCCCACTCCATCACCACATTTGATCCATTTTCTGTGCATCCGCCACACCAGCTAGCTCATGGAAGGCAAAAGGGTCTTGCTCCATGCGGTACAAGTCAAGTATTATGGCAAGTAATCACCCTAATATTTAAAACATTTGAACATGTTGTATTTAAGTTTCTTTTGATTATAGAATGCCTTCTTGGACATTATGCCTTTGACCCCATTTCACCTTGGTGAGTGTCATAGATTTCCTATTAAGTGGCCAACCTTTGGGAAAGGTTTGTGACTTTGGGTCCCTTCAGGGGCTATCACACCATTCTCGACCATACTTACCACTTTTCACTCATTACCTTCCCATAATATTGTCATCTTCTAGGTCCTTTGACTTTAATGACCCAAGAAGGACATGTACCTCATTTCATGGGAAGAAGGGGTTGAAGGCCCAAAGGGATTGATGTTAGCTAAGAAGATAAAATCATATATATAGACCTTCAAGATGCTTCGCCCAGGTATCCCCTGAGAAAGAAATGAAATGTTTATCTATAAGAAAAGGGGGACATACAAAATAAATGATAATGAATGCTTAAGGGGTTAGTTGGAGGATAGGAGGTCTCATCACGACCCATCCTATTATGATCATGAGTATATAACGGTATGAAATTACCATCATCTAGTCACCAAGCCAAGGTAGTGGCTCTCAGTTACACAACTGAGAGAAAGGGGGTCTCATTAGGAGCCAAACTCCTCATTTCCACAAGGTATTTGTGAGTGACACTGTCATTATCTGGACACCACGCCAGGAAAATGGCCTTCAACTTGTTCCCTAAAACACCAAAGAAACAAAGAATGACAAGAAGATGGGCTTGGAAAAAATGCATTGCAAATGAAGGTTCCACACACCTTCTACAAAGGAACCCATGAATGAGATAATACGGGCCCTTGTATGCCATGAAACTCAATGAACTATGAATTCTAAACCCCTTCCACCTCATCATCCTTTACATGACCTTGAAATTCCATCCTTGGGAGCATCCCCTATTTGCAGGCTTTGGTTTAACCAATAGGACTCCTATGACACCCCTCCTATACTTAAACTTGGTCAATTGTATAGGGTTTCAAGCATTTGTTTAATTTTATGAGGTAGTTTTGATGCACATGTTTAGGTTCCTTGCTTATTAGACATGGTTTACACTTGTCATGATATCTTTGATTTGAGATATTTGGAGAGCATACTCTTTTGTTTTGCAGGTCCTTGTTGGTGGACAATTTTGGAGGAGCAAGCCTAGTTTGGGCTTCCATGGGGCTTGAAGCCCAAAGGTTGGATGCCAAGGGCCCACATGTTGGATCACAATGAATTTCCTTTGGAGGCATAGAAGACATCATGTATGACATGACCTAGTCCTCACATGCCAAATGTTTTTCCTAGGAGAGGCAAAACGTCACTTATGGAGGCTTGATGTCACCTAGAGAGCTAGGGTTTGGTGGTGAAGGTGTTGTTTGATGACATGTGGCACGTTTTGAAGGAAGGAGGCCTGAAGACCATCTATGGAGGACTTGGATGAGTGAGAAGTGGCCTTTGGAGGCCTAGCCATGCATCTACTACCCCAACGACTTCTTCAAAGTGCCAAAATGCCCCCTAAAGGGGTGGCGTCACCTTATTCTAGGGTTTCTTTTGTGTAAAAGTGAATTTTAAGATGAATTGTTTAATATTATTTTATTGCAAGGGGTAAGATAAGGGTTGTGGACCCCTTATCTTATGTTTTACCCTTGCTAATGTGGACAAACTATGTGATAGAAAATTTGCATAAATAGAGATCATGAAATCTCATTTTAAATCATAACTCTCCCATTCTAAAGAGCTAAGGACTGGAATTTTCGCTACACTTGAATCTTTTTGTTCTCTTGTGCTATGGTATGGTTCCTTCTTTGGTTCTGGAATTGATGATGATGATGTGCTAGCTCTTGGAGTATTTTTCAAGCTATTGTGGTGGTTTTTCTTGGCATGTTATGGTTTATCTTGTGTTATTTGGATTGGTAAGACATTTTACTTGTTCCTATCATTTGTAATTCAAGCTCAATATTTATTTTTCTAAGTATAAGTAGGAATTATAAGTGCATACACCCATACTTTAGCTCCATGATAATTTTTAAGCATAGAATTATTGATTGCAAGGGTTTGCTAAGGAAGTATAAGGATATACACCCCTTAGTTTAAA
This sequence comes from Picea mariana, assembly GCA_032191745.1. Lineage (NCBI taxonomy): Eukaryota > Viridiplantae > Streptophyta > Pinopsida > Pinales > Pinaceae > Picea > Picea mariana. The sequence continues at coordinate 7,346 of JASDQU010587284.1, read as the reverse complement.
CCCTAGATAGGTTACTTGCCTTGGGGAATAATAGGATTTATACCCCCAAGGAGGTAGTAGCTTTAGCTCTCACTTTGACCCCATTAACCCATTAATCAAAGGCACTAGTCGTTGTATTGGAGAAATAAAACGTTGCATTGATAAACATGAAACTTGAAGTTTTGAATTTCTCTCACTTGGATATTGTTCTTTAAGCTCTAGGCTATCTTGATTCATTGAGGAATCCTCTTTCAACCACTAAAAATTACTTATGTAATAAAACTAACCTATATCCATTAGGGCTACAGAAATCTAACCCTCTAACCCTAGATAACTCCTAAACTAACCCTAGAAATTAGCTATAACTTTTCCCTAACAAACTACTGACCCTAGTGCACGTTTTGGGCAAGTTTGATGTGATTTTCATTGGCTGAATTTTCTGCTATAAGGATTGGTTTGATACAGCCATAAGGCTAATAAATATCATTGCAGTAAGATTTTTGTGACAACCTTTCTTTTATGCTAAAGTCTTGTTCTTTCGTTCTTGAGTTAAACTAGTCTTTACTAGCTTGTCTCTTGCTTATTCAACTAGACTTTTATCACTTATTTTGTAGCCCTTATTATATTTTATATGTTGATATATGTCACTAATATTTTCTGCAATTAGGGACAACGAGCTTAGATTTCTTGTCCACCTAACATATTGCATTGTGTACTTGGTTTTCCTTGTGTTTTAGACATGTATTTTCTCTTGGTAGGTGACGCAGAGCATTGGAAACCCTAATCCTTTCCCAAGACTCATTAGAAAGTTCCATTAACCATCTATGATTGAAATTTAGGGGCATACATTCACACATATCAATCCCCCCTAGGGTCACCGAGATTCCCCCCTTGAGGTGACTACTCACCTCTAAAGTGACAGGAACACCTACCTAAGGTGACAGTGGGTAGGTTCTCTCTAAGTTATCACCTTTTTTGTGGTTGGTTCAGGACTTTCCCAGCCTACAACTTGTGCGATAACAATTTGGCGTCATTGTCGGGGAGGATTTTGAATCCTCTTCTGAACCCTAATGACACTTTAGCAAGATATCCCAAAACCTCTTCCCTAGCTTGTCTGACGACTCCACCCAAGGGACGTTCCCTTCTCACCTTTTTGATGAGATATTATTGAATCTCATCTGGTGACTCCACCTTCCCAAAACCCTTCATATTCTAAGGCTTTCCCCCCTGGGAGGTTCAATCCTTCTAAGGTTTACCAAAGAAGGCCTCCACTCAAGCCTCCTATTGTCAAAAACCTTTTCCATGGTATAATTCCTCTTTCTCCAATGGCTCCCCCTTGGGAAAAATACCTTTACAAACCCCTTAACATGTCCACTATCCAAAGATACCCTAACACAATGCCAGAAGAGTCAAACAAGTGGTTTTTAAAGTTCCCAGGAAATAATGTAGTGACTATCAAAGATCATCTTTACATCATGGACAAGGACATGAAAAATGCAAGGATTGAGCATGAGGATGTAGCCATGAGATTATTCTCTTCATCATCGACTGAAGAATCTCTTGATTGCATCAGAGGCCTTCTTGACAATCATCTCACATCTTAAGAAGATTTTTCCAAGTTGTTTAAGAGAGGATGGTCAACAAAGAAAGACGGTGGGAAACGTGTAGCTCAATTCAATCAGATAAACAAAAAGGATAATGAGACAATGAAAGAATTCAATACCATATTTGACAGGTTGTGCAGTCATATTCTGATAGAGTTCCTTCCTACAGTCGCATCAATCCATCTCCTATATATGAATTCTTTTGAAGGGCAATTTCACTTCATTATGAAGGACAAGAATTCCACATCGTTAGCATAGGCTAAAGAATACCATGTTGACATTGAAGATAACCTTTTTGATTTGAGGGTGGATCCTTTTCAGTACCCTCATGTAAAGGAAGAAGCAAAGGCTAAGGTTTCCAACAATAGTGCTCTTGATCTGATTTCCCTCTTTACTAAAACAATAGATCATATGAGTACTCAGTTTAACTAGGTGCAGAACCAGATTATGGGCCATTTGACAACTGTTGAGAGAAATCAATTTGCTCCCATATCTCAATTTACCAGACAACAGAGAGATGATACAGGTTGGAAACCAAGGCCTCAACAAGAGGCAAAGGCCCTGGATACTTTGAAACTATTTGGGATGGTTGACACATAAGCTTGGTGCCTTCCATGCCAAGAAACTCATAGAGAAGATGAGTGTCCCCAACAAGATGAAGATTCTCTTGATGTTATGAATTTCATGGATATGATATGCATTTTTTAGGAGGAACAAGCCACACAAGAACAAATCAATGAAGCCATAAGATGGGGGGAAAGAGAGGGGAGACTTTAGGCCTTGAATCAGTTAACAGACGATCATAAGAAGAAGTTAAGGAGGAGGGAATATTTTTCCTACACTAGAAGAAACAAGGCTTCATCCCCTCTATCACATCCTAACACTCCTCTTCCATCAGCAGAGAAGGTGGCCCCACCACCTTTACCACCAGTATATGAATTGCTTCCTAATACAACTCCCACAGATGAGATCCAATTGAATATAGATGTTGCAACCATGTTTGGAAAATTGAATATGACGGTCCTAGTGAAACATATGTGTAAGATCCCTTCTATGAAGAGGGAAATCTTGAATATATTACAGGTATCGACCAAGAAGGAAGACCCTCCTATCATTTTGAGCACTATGTATCTCAATTGGAAAAGAGACAAGAATCCTCCCTTTTATCTTTCATTAGGCATGAATGGAATACGCTTGAACAATTGTATGCTTGATTCTAGGGCCTCAGCAAATGTCATGTCATTGAAGGTGATGGAAAAACTTAGTTTGAAGACAAACTGACCCTATGGTAATGTATGTGGTATTGATTCTAAAAGGGTCAAGGTTTTTGGGGTATGTGAGGAAGTTGAGGTTTTTCTAATTGATTTTCCACATATTAGCCTCCTCATGGACATAGTAGTGATCGATGTTATGGATGCTTGGGGGATGCTCCTATCAAGGAGATGGTATTATTCCCTTGGGGGTTTCCTTAGCATGAGCTTTACCCATGCATACATCCCCATGGGTGATGGCACCTATGACATCTTTCACATCTAGGAAAAGAATGATAAACATGTGATGGATCCCAATTTCCCTGATTATGTCAGTGATTGTGACTATGATGTGCCTCGACATATTATTGAGTATGATCCATCTGAGTTTCCTTTCATGCAGAAATAATCTATAGATATGATCCTCCTAGGACAAATGAATACAAAGAGAAACTCGCAAAGTTTCATGGGAAAGAGCTAGGGTCTATCCAAATTTTGAAGAAAGAAGATGAAGAACGTGAAGAATCCATCAAAAGGATCGTCAACGCAGATCCTCCTTCCTATTGATACATTGAGAATATATCTTACATCAATTTCAGTGAAAGAAGTGTTGCGCTCATGTGGGACAAGAGAAATGGCAAGCCCAAGTATGACCAGAGAGATGACAACTCATGGATTGGCCTTTACGTGGTCAAGAAGAAGTTTGATAAAGAAAAGTACTAACAGTCTTGGATGGGAGAAATATGTTATTACTAGTGGACGTATCTCTTCTCCAACCTTATGTTCAGGTCACATGTGTTATCACCGGAATTTCATACGCAAATGGTTACAGGAATCCAACATCGTCAAAACACTCATTAGTTCACTCATGGACCAAAAATGCATTTCCAAAAGGTCCAAAACTATACAACCAGTTATAAAATCAGCATGTGCTAAGCCTACACAAGGAGCGTGCACACATGCGCCATCCAGAAATGCAATAAAAGCGCACGATGCGGGACTGTGGATGCAAAAAACCATGCACCCCTCAGAACGACACATTTATGATATTGGTCAACCTTCCACCCACTTCTGGTTCAGCTTCC
>JASDQU010587283.1:28798-59988 GCA_032191745.1 Picea mariana | reverse complement strand
TGGCCATGACCTGTCTTACTTGACATGGATCTTCGCATGTCGGCATTTATTTTTTGAGTCATTTTTATTCTGAGTATGGGAATGCCTACCTCAGTGATGATATATTATTGTACTATATTTCCTTGTTTGTTGGCAGGTTTCCGACCGACTGTTCCTTGTTCCCTACACACACTCGACAAAGTATTTCAGTTATCACTATGTTCTAACTTCATACTTTGGGGGGCTCTCTGTTACACATTATTTTCATCATCCCTATGATCGTTGATGTAAACCTATCTGTTGCCTTCAGAGGGGTCACAGTGGCCTGAGTTCCTAAAGAGAGAAGGGAGAAGAACTTCTCCTCAGAAAAGAAGTTGCTTTTTCCTATGTAAAAACCTTATAAAAAGGGAAGTTCGCAGGTTTCTATATAGGCAGGGTGCGAGAATGACCCATTCTCACAGGTTGCACTATAGCTAGGGTGTGAACACCTCGCAGGTTTCTCTATAGCTAGGGTGCGAGAATTCCAGCACGTGGGAAAAATGAGCATTTTTTCGAATCTTCTAGAAGGAGAAACTTCTATGGTGAGGTGGATCTGAATGGTTTGGATCTTACTCACTTTCATGATTTAGTGGGATCATCCTAACCTCCTCACCTTATCCTCTTCAAATTATAAAAGGAGAGGATTTCTCATGGAGAAAGTTAGCTTGGGTTAGCTTTGTTGATTCTTGAGCTTGTTATCTTTGGCTTGATTAGAGTGGCTTTGAGATTTTCTTTGTCAAGATAGATTGTGAGTAGTTATCGGATCTATGCTCTCAGAATACTTGGAGCAAGAAGTTTGTGGGGAATGAAGGACAGTTGGAAGGGACCTTACGACATCAAGGCCATGGTTGTAATCTCTCTTTCACATTTAATATGATACATTAATATGATTCTTTCCTATAAAGCTTGTTGTGTTTTATTGTATGAATCCTTGATCACATACATAGGTTTATATTGAGTTTGTGCTATTGCTATCACTTTGGTTGGTTGCATTCTTTTGCAAGACCATCATTGTATGAGCATTGAAACAGAGCTATAGTGGCGATGGCGAGAGGAAGCGACATTTAAATGGTATGTCACTCATCCCTTCATCCCTCTTTAGTTCGTAAATTCAATATCTAAAACTTAAGGAAACCGTCATGTTCTATCCTGTTTTGTTCTAGATCCAGGTGGATCTAGGGAGATCGGTTTGTGTCCGCACTTACGGATTAATCCTAAAACATAGACTAGACTCCAATCCTACATTTTCGGTGCTTGCACCTCTAAGTCTACGATTCCCTGGTTGACAATTTAATGTTGGGAATTAATAGTGCATATATTTATCCCCACACCTCTGAACGCTTTCTTCGACACTTAGTCGAATTTTCATCTTGTGAATGCCTTACAACAAGTTCTCCTCCCCAACTCAACTTCTTTGTGGATGATTGCACACACCTTGCAACTTTTCTCCAACCAGTTCTATGTGACTAAAATCACGTTATTTTTCTTGAGCTTACAAGTCTGAGACTCTGTCACGCACTCTGTCAACCTTGACCTCTAAAGGATGACTCTACACTCCTTGCAACAGTCCTTTTACACTCGATTGTTCCTCCTAAACAATATGACTTTGAGTGTAATTCCTCTTGTACGCCAACTTCAACTATCCCAGCTAAACTTCTGAGTCAAGAAAGACTCACTCACGCACTCCTTGTGGATGCATATGCACTCTTTTCATACATAAGTTTCACGCTATATCTTCTGAGATTCAAGTTGAGACAGACTCAGTCACGGACACTATGCAGACCTTGTACTCACTCAAAGAAGAGAAACAATTGAAACTTATTCAATATTCATAGTGACTCATACATTCAACCATGTAAATGCATTCATGAATCATAAGAACACTAGATAACAAAGAATTTCAAATAAGCAGAACCATTCATTCATCTACATAGACACAAAAACACCATAGATTTTCATCAATACTCCTCTGTTATATTCATTCAACAGTCACATACATGGGTTCATACATTGTTCTTTATCACTCTACAACATATACAAAATATTCAACAACTCCTCAACTATTATCTATCAGCGAACAACAATAACTACAATGGAAACCTATCCAATAGATTCAACAACCTTCTCTCGGCAACAATACAAATATTTATACAAGAGGGCTCTTTGAGTTCTTTCCCTCCAATGACTCTAAATCTATCCTATCAAATTAAAATCTATCAACTACTTAATATTTATTACAATAAATATTTGAGTAAGATAGATAAGAGCAAGAGATCTAGATTTGTACTACAATCTTTAGCATTAAAGAAAAATGCATTCCCCAATGTCTTCATGAGCCATCCATCTCTACAATAATTAAATATGTTTTGTAATTACAACTCTTTTCAAAAGACTTGCATGATACACATTCTTCAAAATGTGATCTAGTGCACCTAGTTGTCCTCCACACTCACTTTTCTAGTAATGCTCCTGCATCATACTCCTCTGGATGAAAAATTCATGGACTCGTTTCCATGAGCTCCTGCATCGAATTTCCATGCTTATGAATATCCTCTTCACTTACCCAACTGGTATCCCCTATCGACTGTCTTTTCCACTTTACTAAATACTCAAAATGTGTCTTCCTTCGAGTCTTCTTACCAATCTATTGATCCACAATCTTCTCCATCCGTGGCTTCTCTGCTACAGGCATATGTTTCTTCTACTACATCTTTTTTTGACCTTCAGGTCCTTCGGATCCATCTTCCCTGTAATGGTACATGTATGTAATGTTGAATATGGGATATATATCCACATCCTCTGGAAGTTCTATTTCATAAGCATCCTGACCAAATCTTCTAAGGATTTTGCACGACCCTATCTTCTTCAACTTCATCTTGTTGTATGTTCCCCTTGGAAACACTTCCTTCCTTAAATGTGCAATAACATGATCTACAACTTCAAATTGAAGTTTCCTCCTATGTTGATCAACTCTATGTTTATACTCATTGCTTCTCTTTTGCAACTGTTGCTTAATTTGTTCATGGATCTTTTGAATTTCTACAGCGAAGTCTTTGGCTGCAGCGCTTCTAAAAGCATTCTGATACATGTCTCTTAACTTTGAAACTCCCCTTGGATTCATTCCATACACTACTTGAAATGGTCTCTTTCTAGTTCTTCTGTTTACTGAGTCATTGTATGAAAAATCTTCTTGTGCTAGAATCTGATCCCATTGGCTATGATGTTCAGTGACCAAACTCCTCAGCAAATCTCTTGAAATTCAATTCACCACTTTTTTCTGTCCATCTATTTTCAGGTGATATGCAAAACTAAAGAATAGTTTTGTCCCCAGCTTCTTCCATAATGATCTCCATAAATGACCAACAAATTTGGTGTCCCTGTCTAAAACAATACTCCTAGGAAATCCATGGACTCTCGCAACCTCTTTGAAAAACAAATTTGCAACATGCATTGCAACACTGGTCTTCTGGCATGGGATAAAGTGTGCCATCTTCAAAAATCTGTTAACTACAACAAATATGGAATCACTCCCTCTTTGTGTTCTTGGAAATCCCAACAAAAAATCCATGTTTATTGCATCCCAAGGCCTTTCTAGAATAGAAAATGGTTGATACAACCCAGTGTTCTGTCTCTTCCCCTTTGCATATTGACAAATATTACATATTTTCATGAACCTGTTTACTTCTGCCCTCATACCTAGCCAATAATATGAACCATTTAACTATTCAAACATTTGTTCATGGCCAAAATATCCAGCTAGACCTCCATTATGATTTTCCTTCAGCAGATTCTCCCTCATCGAACACTTTGGTATGCACAACTGGCATCCTTTGAATAAAAACCCATCCTGAATCAGATATTCGGCCCATTGGATTATGTTTATGAGCACATGATTGGCACATGCTTCATATGCCTCCCCAAAATCTAGATCACTGTGATACATTTCATTAAGGTGGTCACACCCCAAGGTCTTCACTTGAAATTCCTGTAGAGTTAGACATCTCATGCTCAACGCATCAGCAACCTTGTTAGCATTACTATAAATATGTTTAATAACAAAAGTGAAATTTTTCATAAAATCTATCCACTTGGCATGTCTCTGGTTTAATTTCTCTTGTATGGTTATGAATTGTAAATCTTGATTATCTCTATACAAAACAAACTCTTTCGGTACAAGGTAGTGCCTCCATTTCTTCAAATCTTGAATTATGGCATAAAACTCTTTATCGTATGTGGAGTACTTATTATTAGTATCATTCAAATTCTCACTGAAATATGCAACATGTCTATTATCTTGGCTTAAGACCAATCCAATTGCAACTCCACTCGCATCACATCTTACTTGAAATGTCTTCCCGAAATCTAGTAAAACCAGAATCAGTTGTTCTGTTATCTTCTCCTTCAATATATTGAAGCTCTTCTTAGCCTCCTCTATCCATTTAAAATAATTGTGTCTTTTCTTCACTGTATCCATCATTTGATTACTAATCCCACTAAAATTTCTGATAACTTTCGTTAGAAACTTGCTAATCCATGGAAGCTTCTCACCTTAAAGATATTCCTTGCTGACGGCCATTCCCTGATTGATTTCAACTTTTTTGGATCCATCTCCAATTCATTTGAACAAATCAAAAAACCCAAATATAAGAGTTTTATTTTCATGAAAGAGGACTTTTTCAAATTAATCAACAACTTCTCTTGCTACAACATCCTCATCACCAACATTAAATGTCTCAAATTATCTTCTTTAGTCTTTCTAAATACCAGTATATCATCCAGGTATACAATCACAAACTTACCAATGAAATCTTTTAACACTTCATTCATCAGACTCATAAAGGTACTCAAGGCATTTGTTAATCCAAATGGCATAACAATCCATTCATACAATCCCTTATTTGTCTTGAATGTTGTTTTCCACTCATCACCTTCTCTCATCCTTATCTGGTGATATCCACTTTTCAAATCTATCTTTGAAAAATAGTTCACTCCACTTAAACAATCCATCAAGTCATCCATCCTTGGAAATGGAAATATGTACCTAATGGTGATCTTGTTTATGGCCCTTGAGTTTGTACACATTCTCCATTCTCCATCCTTCTTCAGTATCAATACATTTGGTACTACACACAGGCTCAAGCTTTCTCTAACCAATCCTTTGCCTAATAGATCCTAAACCTGTCTTTTCACCTCCTCATTCTCTTGAGGTGTCAACCTATATGTTGCTTTGTTCGATAGGCTTGCTCCTGGTATCAAATCAATTTTATTGTTGATAACTTTGATAGGTGCCAATGAGGTTGGCAACTCATCCACTACTATGTCAGAAAAATTCTCTAAAAGTTCCTGAATTTCCTCTAGAAAATATTCCATATAAGTACTTGTAAGGATAACCCTTGACTTCCTCACTACAACAAACTGCATCTCATGTTCCTTCTTAAATTCACTCAGGAGTTCCTTCCCACTCCTGAGAAGTATGCTCATGCTGGCTTCATCCTTCACTTTCTTCTCTTCAATTGGCAACAACCTGTGTGTCCTACCATTCTTCTCCAAGGCGTAAGTATTTCATTTCCCATCATAAATGACATTCTTGTCATACTTTCATAGTATTCCCAACAAAATGTGACATACATCCATGGGAATCACATCACACAAGATTTCATCTCTATATCCACATATTTTAAATTCAACAAGGAATTATTTAGTTACCATTACCTGGTTACCTTTCTGCAACCATGAGACTTTGTACAGAGTTGGATGTGTAGTCGTCTCTAGCTCCAATTTCTCCACCATCTCTATGGATACTAAGTTGTTAGTGCTCCCACTGTCAATTATTATCTTACAAACTCTATCCTTTGTCTTACAAGTTGTTCTAAATAAATTCTTCCTCTGTGTTGGCTTTTCAATATCTGGCTCTTTCTTCAAAAGAACCTTCTTCATCATCAAGTATTTCCCATCCTTTGCACCTTATGCCTCAACATTTCACTTCTATGATTTCGAAATGTGAGATTCACCTCCTTATTTCTTTCTCTTGAGGAATTCCCAAGACATGTTCCCTATTTTTCCATAGGCATAACATCTTACTTCTCCTCCTCTGCCTCTTTCTCTTTCGCAAGGAAAAGAATTCCTACCACCACTCTACCTTCCTCGAGAACTTCCTCCTCTCTCAGAGTGACTATGTGGCTTCTCTCTCTCACCTTTGGGATTTTTTGTCTTGTCATGGGAAAATCCTTTGCCTCTATTCAAGATTCTACCTCTATTTTGTTGTCTTTGTTTCCTGGTCAACTTATCCTCTGCTTTCAGCGCAATCTGATAAGAATCCTCCATGATTCTAACTGTTGCCATGTTGACTTTGTCCTGGATTTCATATCTCAAGCCATTGATGTACCTGGAATTTTTTTTCCTCATTTCTCTCCCTTTGTCCAACCCTGATGTTTAGTATGTAGAACTCCTCTGTGTATTCCTTTACAGTCATTCCCTTCTATCTAGGGTTTTGCAATCTCCTGAACGGGTTTATCAAGTAATATTTGGATATGAATTTAGCCTTTAGTTTAGCTACCATCCTATCCCAACTCTTAATATGTTGGTTGCCTTTGCTTCTCCTGTCAGACTGCAGTTCATCCCACCACAGTGTTTCATGTCCTTTAAACCTAGTGACAACATCTTTCACCTTATTCTCCTCATCGAAATCTTCATAGTCAAAATACTTGTCCATTTATCATATCCAATCAAGCAATTCTTTGGTTTCTAAATTGTCTTTAGAAATTTGGATGTCGATATTTTATCTAGATCCCAACTTGACAACCACTTCTAGCAAGTGTTCCTCTGCAGCATCCTCTACTACAGCTTCTTCAAATTCTGCTTCTTCATTATCTACATCGCTGATGTCTCCAGCATCAAGTACTCTTCATTGTACGGTTTCCATGGCATCCAGTATTTCTCTAAGTTCTCTCATCTCCCTCTCCATGGTTCTATTTGCTACGGGCGTCTATACATGTCTCCTCGGCTGCATTATGTTGACATATATGATACCACTTGACGATATTTGTCTACTTATATGTCTCCTTTATCTACATAAGTCAATTATGTATCTTCTCTGATACCACTTGGGCACAGACCCCCCTTCTCTCCTAAGGGTTTCTCAACCTCTCGGTCTTGGATCTTCAAACTCTTGAGTCAGATCGACTCTTCGTACCTTCAATAGTCCCTGAATGCTTAACACACATGTCCCTTTTTGTCTAAGTTACCATGAGCTATGACCGTGGACCAACCCTTTGCGATTTCGAGCTTCGAAAATATCACGAGATCTTCCTACAATTCATTCTGAAGCATTCTCCTATGAATATTTGGATCTTTGTCGCGTTTCCCCTTGAATTTTAACAACCCCCACTATGTTCAGGTTTCTCTACTTCATGAAAATTTTCCTCACCTTATGCACAAACCTCCATACCTCTAACTTTCAGATCTCCTAATCCACTGCCACATGTCCTCTTCATGACCAATGGTTGAGATTACTTCTCGACTCTGGGAGTTCGCGACTTTTCTCTTACAACATCTCCAAACTTCCGAATGACGAAGTGTAAAAACACCTTACATATAACCTCTGCATCATCCTCCTAGAGCTGACGGTTTGGAACAACTCACCTCCCTCCGAAACGAATATCGTTCATGGATTTTGGGAAACCTTACAGGATTCCTCCCTTTGAGGATTTCTCATCACTCTCCCTCTTGATCTTTCCTTTCCTCAACTTTCCTTCATTCCTCTAAACGCTTTCTTCGACACTTAGTCAAATTTTCATCCCATGCACGCCTTGCAATAGGTTCTCCTCCCCAACTCAACTTCTTTTTGGATGATTGTGCACACCTTGAGACTTTTCTTCAACCAATTCTCTGTGACTAAAGTCACACTATTCCTTTTGAGCTTATGAGTCTGAGAATTTATCATGCACTCCTTATGGATAAACTTCCTTCAAAGCTGACCACTGAAGGATGACTCTGTACTCCTTGCAACAATCCCTTTACACTCGATAGTTCCTTCTGAAAAATATATCTCTGAGCGTAATTCCTCCTGTATGCCAATGTCAACTATCCCAACTAAACTTCTGAGTCAAGTAAGACTCACTCACGCACTCCTTGTGGATGCATATGAACTCTTTGCATACATAAGTTTCACACTATATATTTTGAGCTTCAATCCAAGACAGACTCGGTCACACACACCTTGCAGACACTATGCACACCTTACACTCGTTGAAAGAAGAGAAACAATTGAAACTTATTCAATCTTCACAGTGACTCATACATTCAACCATGTAAATGCATTCATGAACCATAATAACAATAGATAACAAAGAATTTCAAATAAGTAGAAGGTCTACCATTCATTCATCTATATAGACACAACAACACCATACATTTGGGTCAATACAACTCTGTTATATTCATTCAACAACCACATACATGGGTTCATACACTGTTCTTAAGCACTCTACAATATATACAAAATATTCAACAACTCCTCAACTATCATCTATCAGCTAACAAAAATAACTACAATGAAAACCTATGCAATAGATTCAACAACCTTCTCCCGACAACAATACAAATCTTTATACAAGAGGGCTATTCAATTTCTTTCCCTCCAATGACTTGTTGGTAGCCCCACATGACTTTGATATTCAACATCATCGAAAGAAACTTTATTTTTCTATGGCCACCACCACCTTATTCTTGTGAACATTTTTGAGGATTTTTAAATGATTACTGGATTAGCATGTATTTTGATTAATTTATTATTGATTGTTCTTTCATTTTGATGTTTGATTCATGACTGAAAGCATGAATCAAACATAAAATATAGCTTGGTGTTACGATTTCTATGCCTTAGAATGCATTTTTTTTTAAATGTCACCACACTTGTTTGAAATCCAAATCTAATGTTTGAATGACCTATTTTCGATGCTTTGGGTTTTAATGTAGTTATTGTATGGTTTGATAGTTTGTATTCAATTTATGAAGAGTCTTTGATACATTTGATAGTCCTCTCACAGATTGAGTGATCATACCAATAGACATACAAAGGAATGTACACCTATTGTACTCGTGTCCTTATCTCAACCTGCTGGCACAATGCATTAACGAGCCATTCATTACATGCATAGGGTTTCAACTCTGTATGGCAGGCTCTCATTACCAGGAATGGTAAATCTTTACGATCAAACTCTTCACGCTCATTCCCATTACCTTTTGATATGATAGCGCACAGGCCTTGCTATGGTATTTTCCCCATTATCCATTTGGATTTATTCCCATCCCTCCTACTATTCAAACCTAAAACTATTTTGAGTTATCCCTGTTGCATTTTTGCACCAGTGATGTGAATCCAACCAAATGATTCTGAGTTCTTTTTTGTTTTAAAAACCCATAATTGCTTGCCAGAGACATGTCTTTGAGGGCCATTTCTAAGAAAACGGTTACGAATTAGGTCACACCGTTTAAAACCCATTTCGGAAATGGGGCCATTTACCTTCAATGCAAGAAGATTCTTCAGAAATGAATCCATTTCAAAGGTCTGTTTCATTTCCTGGATAATATTTTCTTAGAAAATTTGTTTCGCCTGAGTTTTTATTTTTCCACTTTCCTCTCTGTGGGTGTGAAGATATGTAGCAAACGACTGAATTCTATCATAGACATAATCTAAACCCTGCTATCAAAGACCTATGTGTTAATCCAAACGATTACTATCTCTTCACTAAACCAAACTTCGTTCCTTTGCAAACCCCCATGGTTAAGAAACCACGATGCATTTTTTACCCAGAATAATGTTGGAACAGGTAATGGATGTGTGGAAAGGAAGACTCTCTCCTACTCTTGTTTATGAGCATAATCAGGGTCATATTAACAAACATACTATTAATAAATGAGAAACATAGTAACTTAGATTCGATCTTTATAAACAATAAAACTAAGCAGCCTAATAATATGATCATTAGAAAACTAAAAAAAATCTCCACCATCATAAATTTGAATTTGTCAAATTACTGAAATAGTTAACAATTGTTTATTTTTGGATTTGATTATGTTTGAAACAAATAAAATAAATAGATTTTTATGGTTGATTTTTCCTATTTTAGACTATCTACAAAAACCTGTAGCTTATCTTTTTCTAAAAATCAGTTTGAATTCAGGTCACTTTTAAATTAAAAATTAGAAATTAGTTATTAGAAATTGTCTAACTTATTCTTGTTTGGTTTTTTCAGGAAATAGTAGATCCTGTTGTTTATCATATGGGAGAACATGTTCGATTATGCATTTGAATAATCAATACTTCTTTTTCTTTTTTTTGCTTCTTTGTAAAAACTTTTATTAATTTTTGAAGAGAATCAACTTTGTTATGAGTGGTTGTTAGCCCTCTATTTTTGTAATATTTTTTATCTCATGATATCCTATCCTATCCTAGGAGATAGGAAAATAGGATTTCAAGTCACTTTAAATACTCTTCATTTTGTAAGTGAAAATGATATTGGCCTGGAGCAAATTATGGACAAATGAATTTCAGAACTTAATGAAACAAGTTATAGCATTTCGACTTTAGACCAATGTGAATGTTGTCTCAATTATGTTTTGTTTCTCTTATTTTCGAATATTAGTGTGTTGTATAGATTTAGTCTCAATGACATATTATGTTCTGTTGTATTCATGCTTTAAATGTTGTTCATGATTTGTTGTTCCATATGTTATGACTGTGATCATCATATCAATTTTAATATCAAGATTTTACTTTGATGTTTAATTGATAGATAAAACTGAATGCTTTACATAAAGATTTCTCTTACTGTAATCGTTCATAATTATAAGATCAATGGATCATATCTTTCCACTATTCTGTTCTTAAATCCTAGCTGTTGATACATACCTTGAATTTATTCGGGAAAACTTTAGTATAAGCCTACTGTAGATTTCTTTCACATGCAGGGCAGCTGGATGCTTTCGATCGCACAAAGTCATAGACACATTAACAAACTAATAACAGGTTAGCTTCACCTGCTTCAAATTTTTGTCATTTTATTTAATAGTGAAATAGGGAAGTCTTTGATTGGATTTTGACCATCATTCTATCTTATTTCTGATCATGTTTTAGTTATAATTCTTAGATAGATGATTATAAAATAGAAAATACAAAAAGAAATATGTTCTTTCTTTATCTTCTTTTGAGAATGGTTACAAAATATTGATTTTGCAAGGCTTTCACTAAAACTTGCAATCTGTAATTAATATGTACATAATGGCATGTTCATATTTATGTTGAATGTATTTGTAAATAATTAGATTAAATTTCATATATTATTATAGTTTTAGCAATTAGTTAGTTTATTTTTCTTTGTTTTAGGACCCTAGACTGGATAACAGAGACATCAAACCTGTCATAATAGGTTACACCAAATGGCTTGAGTTATTCAGACAACCCCAGACTGGACTTATTCTTCCAGTTGAAGGCCTGTCAAATTTTCCCGTCAACAAATGGCACTAGAAGGAGGGCCTGAGGTAAATTTAATGATTAAATGTTTCGCCCCTCAGCCTTTCATAATTCAATATTTATAAATCCTTCTTCTGTGTAATCTTATAATTCACTACAAGGCAGGTTAGATGACAAGCTAACTATTTGGAGTCAATTTCTTCAATTTCTTAATTTTTTATGGCTCCTTCCCATATCATTGTGTTGGAACATGCCTTTAATGTCTCATTACCAGTTATTCCCAACAAGACAGTTGATCTCTTTTCATAACTCACCTTTGATGGTGAAGGGAACACATCTGCAGTAGACCATATTTATAAAAAAAATTTAATGTTTAAGACATAATATCATTGATCCTAATGTTACATGCAAATTGTTTTCTCTCACTTTCCAAGGTTGGGTTAAATATTGGTTTGAATATTTTTTGGCTAATTCTAGTCATTCTTTGTCTGAGTTTGTAATTAAGCTTTTATCAGATTTTAACAACTATGATTATGATGAATTAAGTGAAGAATTAAGTTGATTAAGGAAAGAAAATGGTGAATCATTCAATGATTTTGCAATTAGGTTCATTCATGTTTGTACTAGATTCCCTTTGAAAGAAATGTCTCTTATTAATGAGTGGTTTGAATATCTCGTTTATCTCTCATACAAGCAAGATCAATTAATGGTTAACCAATCTGAATTGAGCACTAACACTCAATATCAAGATGGTTCAAATTTTGATGTTGATCTTGAAGATTTTGAAGCACCACGATTTTTGTCAACTTCTTCAATTTTGGAAAATCATGAGAAACATCATATTTTACAAAATTCAATTGTCGCCTCTAATTATTCGTTGTCAACGATGTATCCTCCAGTCGAAGAAGGAACCTTGACTTTAAAAGATGACAATTGTCACACTCATAGATTTTATAATTGTTTCTAAAGTAAAAGAGGTCAAATGTGAAGTTGATAATCATGTGGACAATAAATATTCCCCTTATTTAGTTGAATAAATCCATGATCAATTAATGGGAGACAAAATCATTAGTCAGACTATTAATCAACCTTCTATCTCTAGTGATTTTCTCTAAAATTTTCTCTTACGTAATGAACCAAATTGTCTCTTAGAAACTGTTGCATATTCCTTAAAAGAGAATATAAGAGAAGTTGATCAATTTATACAAGGAGAGGGTACAAAACCAGATTTCGAAACGCATATACCTATCACTTCAAGAGATGTATTTTGTCTCATCGATTCTTCTACATATTATTCCTTGTACCCTGGTATTTTTGATCCTGATGTTGTGCAATTGTGTGTTCCATATTACCTGGGAGATAATTCAATATTATATAATCTGATACAAAGAGATTACCGAATAGAAGATAAAGAGGAAAATAATTATACCCATGAACATATTAATTCTTATTCTCATCAATTATCCATGGGTAAATCAAAAAATGATTTGAAAGAGTCTCAAATTGCATTTTCCATTGATTCATCTCAATTTGTGTTTCAAGAAGGATCTAAATTTTTCCACGATCAATTATTTGAGTTTGAAAAGTATAATTGGCCAAATATTACTACCAATGATGATTATTCAAAAATTTGGGTCATTCCATTTAGTTCACCTCAAATAGTTAATCTTGAAATATCTAACCTCAATGGAAAGTTTCAAGAGAATGACACACTTATTTTTCGATCGAGAATCATGATAGGTTCTCACCATCTTGATCCAACCTTTTTACAAGATTCTTTCCTTGATAGTCTAATACTTTATTCTCATCAAGAATATTTGTCGTATGTGAATTCTTTCAAACAATCCCATGTTAGTAATTGCATGTATTATGATAGGATTGCAGATTGGTTGGAGTATTCATATCTCGAAAATTTTCCAGGGAATGGTAAGATTATTTTCACTTTATTTAGAGATCAAGGAGGTAACTTTAACACACTCATTTTATATCCTTCAAATGGAGAAAATATGGAATGAAAGAAAAATTTTCAAGAGGATGGGGTACTTCAGTCTAGGCCAATGGTTATGTCAGGTCCCCATAACTCTCACAAGCTTCACAATCTCATTTTTTCATATTTTTGTAGCCCATATAATGACAAAATTGCAGAATGGCTGGAAGATTCATACAAAAAGAATGTTCAAGGGAATGGTAAGTATGATATATTTTTGTCATTTTTTGATATACTATCATTCTTGTTAGTAATATTTGATTTTGTTTCCATTGCAGTATTGGAGTTACTCTGATAGTTGCATTAGAAGAATGACTTCACATAGTATTTTGATTTGTTTAGTAGTTAGAGTAGGTTTAGGAGTAGGTTTTCTTTTAGCTTTATTTCTCACTGTTTCTCTTTGTAATAATGCAGTCATGAACACAAGTGGGTGCACCAAGAGAACCATAATATGACTATTGTCAGGGAAGTCCACTTTGACCCTTTCTCTCAGCTTTTCAAAAACGCAGTATCATCATGAAATTTTTTAAATGAAAATCAAAGAGATAAGTAAATCTGAACTATAAATTCAACCCTGACCCAAGGTGACACAAGTAGGACTGCATTCATATTAATGAGGATTTTTCTATTTTCTTTTAGTCTCTCAAGAGATATTTCGCGTGATGATTTCAAATCCACCCTCTTGTAAATATTTTCAATTTTCTTTTTTGTTTTTAATTTTGGTTCTTTTCATTTTGATTGTTTTTGAAAAACTATGTATGTGTCACCATTTCGTTTGTGGAAGAAAAATCAGAATTTTTATCCAAGAGAAACAACTGACTACTTTTCAAAGCACCATGTTGTAAATTGTTAAACTCAAATCAGCAGAAGAAAGTTCCTTCTCAAAACAATGTTGTTGGTTTCTTTTCAAAATCTCAAGAGGATAGCGATTATCATTAATAAACTTATAACGTTGTCCCTGTTTTTAAGAAAACAACTTGATTATGCCTTCATGTCCTTGAGATGGTTTCGTAATAGGAATCTAAGTTTTCAAATCATGGTAAAGATCATTTAAAAAACAGTTGAATTATATGAGATCAATTTCTGTGTTCAAAATCTAAAATTTTCAGTATCACCCCGCTCTCTTGAATATCATAGAAGTTTCTACAAATTTATACATTAATTCTAGAGATTTGAAAGAACTGCAAGCTGTGGGAAGTTTTTGTAAACCCTCTAAGACACTGAACAGGTCTACTGATCAGAATCTAGACCAGGGGTCAAAAATTTGCTCAATTTTCAAAGTGCTTGGAATGCAACGAAAATGGTGCCATTGCGTCCGTCTCGTTCTCCTGATTCCGGCAGTATATTTATTTTCGCAAACGGAGTCCGTATGGAGAAGTTATCGAGGTCTGTTCGTCGAGCCAAACAGGAAAAAAAATGATGCTGACTGTACCTGTCCGTATAGTTCGTACAGGACACGTGGTAGGACCGTACAGCACACGTGGCATGTCCGTACAGGACACATGGCGACTCCTGGGTGTGACATGTGTCATGCATTTATGGGCTTTTCAACATACGTTTGGACCAATTGGGAGGTGACACGTGTCACCACTGGTAGGGTGACACGTGGCACTAGATGACGTCAGCATCCTGCGTGTCGGCTGACGTGGCAGGCTGACGCAGTGTGTGACTGGATCGTACGGAGAATACGTGGCAATTGCTAATTGGTTGAATGTGGACGAGTCGAGTGGTGACACGTGGCATGATTTTGTGCAATAGGAAGGTGGCACGTGGCCCAATTAAGGGATGCCACGTGGAACCCGTTTATTCGCTTGGTTAATTGGTTCGTTGTTAAAAATTTGAATAGTCCACCGGTTTTGAAGCCCGGACCTCTCGCCTACGTGAACGTTTTAACAAAGGCCAAGCCACCATTGGGCCACGCAGTGGTCGTTATATGTGATATGGAAGAATTTATATTTGAATTTAATTTTTGTATTATACGGTGGGGGGTCAGGCCAGTGCTTAGCCCCGACCCCGGTGCTATGCGAATTCATGTGACCATCCCTGTTGTATAAACGGCACGCAAAAATTTTGGGTTTGTTTTAAATTTAAATCCGGTTATACACCATTCACATATCACCATTGTTTATATGCGCGCCGGGTATATTTCATTGTAGCCCGTGGTTTCGTGCGATAACACATGTGACCAGTCCCTCGGCGATGGGCGCGCGGGAGTTTATTTATTGGTACACGGTTTTATGTGAATGACATGTGACCAATACACATTTAAAACCACGCGTGGAGTTTGGTTTGAACCCCCGGTTCTTTGCAACTGATATGACCATTTTATATAGGCGTGTTTCGGGTCATTTAACACACGGTGTTATGCGTGGTTTGCATATGACCAATGAACATTTGTATATGGCGCGTTCTTAATTTAATTTTGGGTTTTTATTTTATGTTTAAACGGTTGCAGCCACCAACCCGACATGTGTCAAGCACACAGTGAATTGTTTAAACATGTAGCCCTTTTTGCGCACGGGATGTGGCCACATGGCCCCATGTGCCCAACACCTCCGTCTTCGGGGGCTTTATTTTCGTTAACTAATCGACAATTTGCACCATTTTCAGGAACGCGTGTGTGGGCTGATTTTTTGGATGGGAAAACGCTCAGAGGCTAGGTTCAGTCTGGAGAGGTGCAATATGGTGAGCCTGTAACAACAGTTTGAAGGAGGAAAATGGCAGCAAGCATAACTTCTTCAATTTTTGACCAAATCAGGTGCTGTAAAAGCCCAACTAGGGGTTTTCAGATGTCCTGAGTCCATTGGAACCATTTTCATAGGAATTTGAAGAGCCCATTTGCAGTTTTTTCACATTTGAAGTTTGAGGAAGCTTCAGGAGCCTTAAAGCCCTCATTGTTTGAGGCATTGCTCAGATGAGCACATATTCATTTTCTGTGACTGAATAGTCATTTATGACTGTTTATTATGCTCTAAACACATTGGGATAGGTTTCAGATCCATTGGAGGACTTCTGCAGGTATTTTTTCTCCATTGAAGCTCAGGGAAGCTTGGAGGTCACTTGTACAAGAGGTCATTGTAGGATGATCCATTGTCCATTTGCAGAGTTTTAACAGTCATTTTTGGGGTTTTTATGTATTTTAAATCCAATGGTACAGTCTGTAAATCCATTGGAGTTGAGAAGAAGCTTGTAAATATCATTTGACAAACTAATCCCAAAGAGACAAGTCCATTGAAGGAGGGTCAAGGAGATGTAGCCCAGAGAGGGGTGAACTCCTTTATCATCTTGCTATTTTTGTGAGTTTGTTGTGTTATTTGCTGCACTTTTTATTGTTGTGTATTGGTTTATAACACATAGTCAATCTTTTAAAAGAACATTCCTCGCATAAACATTGACAAGATCAAGCAAGAACTTAACACATAAATCCATTTGCATATTTTAACACATGAAGCAAGGTCCTGTTAAGATTTATTTTATGAGGTAGAGGGTGCTTGCATAGAATAACAAGTCAGCCTTCTATTTTCAGATCATCTACTGGCAGTAGGTAAATGCATCCATGATACCAAGGAAAATTCGTCGGGGTACTGAACAGGCCCACTGGAAGTGAAGCAATGTCGAGTTCAAGAAAATTAGCAGGTATATACCTTAAAATTAATCCATGAATAAAGATGTTCTTCATCATGAATGGATGACTTTTGGACAAGATAGAGGTATTAGAGTGGGTTAAATGACAACCCTGTCGATTCTATGAATGTATGCTGGCAGAAGCGGCCCTGTCAACAATATTGGAGTCAGTTGCCTAAACGTCATTTACTCGTAATCAAAATCTGATACTAGATTGGATTTAGACAGAAACACATCTAACACTAAACTATGTGATTCTCTAAGTTTTGATCATAATGATTGACTTGTCGTCGACTGTGTCTTAATTTTTCTGATCCATCCTAACATGAATTTCTTGGTGATGCAGAGATAACTGCTTCGCCCAGTTCTTTGCTATTGTTGGCAGCCCCACATGATTTTGATATTCCACATCATCAAAAGAAACTCTATTTTTCTATGGCCGCCACCACCTTATTCTTGTGAACATTTTTGAGGATTTTTAAATGATTACAGGATTAGCATGTATTTTGATTAATTTCTTATTGATTGCACTTTAATTTTATTGTTTGATTCATGACTGAAAGCATGAATCAAACATAAAATCTAGCTTGGTGTTACGATTTCTATGCCTTAGAATGATTTTTTTTTTAAATGTCACCACACTTGTTTGAAATCAAAATCTAATGTTTGAATGACCTATTTTCGATGCTTTGAAATCCTATCGCTCCTAATATTCAAACCTAAAACTATTTTGAGTTATCCATGTTTCATTCTGGCACCTGTGATGTGAATCCAACTAAATGATTCTGAGTTTTGTTTTGTTTTAAAATCCCGTAATTACCTTCTAGAGACACGGTTTTGGGGGAACATTTATGAACAACCGGTTACGAATTAGGTCACACCGTTTAAAACCCAATTCAAAAATGGGGCCATTTACCTTCATCGCAGGCCGATTCTTCAGAAACGAATCCATTTTAGAGTTATCTTTCATTTCCTGGATAATATTTTCTCAGAAAATTTGTTTCGCCTCAGTTTTTATTTTTCCGCTTTCCTCTCTATGGGTGTGAAGATATGCAGCAAACGACTAAATTCTATCATAGACAGAAGCTAAACCCTACTATCAAAGACCTATGTGTTAATCCACACGATTACTATCTCTTCGCTGAACCAATCTCCAATCCTTTGCAAACCCCCGTGGTTAAGGAACCACGATGCATTTTTTACTCAGAATAACGTTGGAACAGGTAATGGATGTGCAGAAAGGAAGGCTCTCTTCTACTCTTGTTTTTTAGCATAATCAGGGTCATATTAACAAACATACTGTCAAGAAATGAGAAACAAAGTAACTTAGATTCGATCTTTATAAACAATAAAACTAAGTAGCCTAATAATATGATCATTAGAAAACTAAAAACAAATCTCCACCATCATAAATTCAAATTTTTCATATTACTGAAATAGTTAACAGTTTTTTATTTTTGGATTTGATTCTGTTTGAAAAAAATAAAAAAAATAATATTTTTATGGTTGATTTTTTCTATTTTAGACTAGCTACAGAAACCTGTAGCTAGCTATAGAAACCTGTCAGTTATTTTTTTCTAAAAATCAGTTTGAATTCAGGTCTCTTTTAAATTAAAAATTAGAAATTAGTTATTAGAAATTGTCTAACTTATTGTTGTTTGGTTTTGTCAATAAATAGTATATCTTATTGTTGATCATAT
The DNA here is from genome assembly GCA_032191745.1 of Picea mariana. Classification (NCBI taxonomy): domain Eukaryota; kingdom Viridiplantae; phylum Streptophyta; class Pinopsida; order Pinales; family Pinaceae; genus Picea; species Picea mariana. Next base: position 41,186 of record JASDQU010587283.1, on the reverse strand, counting down.
GGGGAGAACATGTTCGATTATGAATTTGAATAAATAGTATTTCCTTTTCTTTTTTCTTTGTAAAAAATTGATTAATTTTTGAAGAGAATCAACTATGTTATGAGTGGTTGTTAGCCTTCTATTTTTGTAATATTTTTTATCTCATGAGATCCTATCCTATCCTAGGAGATAGGAAAATAGGATTTCAAGTCCCTTTAAATACTCTTCATTTCATAAGTGAAAATGATCTTGGCCTGGAACAGATTATGGACAAATGATTTTCTAAACTTAATGAAACAACTTATAGCATTTTGGCTTTAGACCAATGTGAATGTTGTCTCATTTATGTTTTGTTTCTCTTATTTTCGAATATTAATGTGTTGTATAGCTTTAGTCTCAATGACACATTATGTTCCATTGTATTCATGTTTTAAATGTTGTTCATGATTTGTTGTTCCATATGTTATGACTGTGATCATCATATCAATTTTAATATCAGGATTTTACTTTGATGTTTAATTGATAGATAAAAATGAATGCTTTACATAAAGATTTCTCTTACTATAATCGTGCATAATTATAAGATCACTGGATCATATATTTCCACTATTCTATTCTTAAATCCTAGCTACTGATACATACCTTGAATTTATTCAGGAAAACTTTAGTATAATCCTACTATAGATTTCTTTCACACAGGGGCACATTAACAAACTAATAACAGGTTAGCTTCACCTGCTTCCAATTTTTGTCATTTTATTTAATAGTGAAATAGGGCAGTCTTTGATTGTCTTTTGACCATCATTCTATCTTATTTCTAATCATGTTTTAGTTATAATTCTTAGATAGATGATTATAAAACAGAAAATACAAAAAGAAATATGTGCTTTCTTTATCTTCTTTTGAGAATGGTTACAAAATATTGATTTTGCAAGGCTTTCACTAAAACTTGCAACCTGCAATTAATCTGTACATAATGGCATGTTCATATTTATGTTGAATGTATTTGTAAATAATTAGATTAAATTTCATATATTATTATAGTTTTAGCAATTGGTTAGTTTATTTTTCTTTGTTTTAGGACCCTAGACTCGCTAATGGAGCCATTAAACTTGTCATAATAGGTTACACCAAATGGCTTGGGTTATTCAGACAACCCTAGACCAGACTTATTCTTCCAGTTGACAGCCTTTCAAATTTGACCGTCAACAAATGGCACTAGAAGGAGGGCCTGAGGTAAATTTAATGATTAAATGTTTCACCCCTCAGCCTTTCATAATTCGATATTTATAAATCCTTCTTATGTGTAATATTATAATGCACTACAAGGAAGGTCAGATGACAAGCTAACTATTTGGAGTCAATTTATTCAATTTCTTAATTTTTCATGGCTCCTGCCCAAATTACTGTGTTGGAACATGTCTTCAATGTCTCATTACCAGTTATTCCCAACAAGACAACTGATCTCTTTTCATAACTCACCTTTGATGGTGAAGGGAACACATCTGTAGTAGACTGTATTTCTAAAAAAAATTATAAATGTTTAAGACATAATATCATTGATCCTAATGTTACATGCAGATTGTTCGCTCTCACTTTCTGAGGTTGGGTTAAATATTGGTTTGAATCTTTTTCGGCTAATTCTATTCATTCTTTGTTTGAGTTTGTAATTATGTTTTTATCAGATTTTAACAACTATGACTATGATGAATTAAGTGAAGAATTAAGTTTCTTAATGAAAGAAAATGGTGAATCATTCAATGATTTTTCAATTAGGTTCATTCATGTTTGTACTAGATTCCCTTTGAAAGAAATTTCGCTTATTAATAAGTGGTTTGAATATCTCATTTCTCTTTCAGACAAGCAAGATCAATTAATGGTTAACCAATCTGAATTGAGCACTTAACACTCAATATCAAGATGGTTCAAATTTTGATGTTGATCTTGAAGATTTTGAAGCACCACAATTTTTGTCAACTTCTTTCATTTTGGAAAATCATGAGCAACATCATCTTTTACAAAATTCAATTGTCACCTCTAATTATTCTTTGTCAATGATGTATCCTCCTGTCGAAGAAGGAACCTTGACTTTAAAAGATGACTGTTGTCACACTCTCATAGATTTTATAACTGTTTCTAAAGTAAAAGAGGTCAAATATGAAGTTGATAATCATGTGGACGATAAAACTTCCCCTAATTTAGTTGAATAGATCCATGATCAATCAGTGGGAGAAAAAATCATTAGTCAGACTATTAATCAACCTTCTATCTCTAGTGATTTGCTCTCAAATTTTCCCTTATGTAATGAACCAAATTGTCTCTTAGAAACTATATTGTATTGTTTAAAAGAGAATACAACAGTGGTTGATCAATTTATACAAGGAGAGGGGACAAAACCATATTTCAAAACGCATATACCTATCACTTCAAGAGATGCATTTTGTCTCATCAATTCTTCTACATAATATTCCTTGTACCCTGATATTTTTTATCCTGATGTTGTGCAATTGTGTGTTCCATATTACCTGGGAGAGAATTCAACATTATATAATCAGGTACAAAGAGATTACCGAATAGAGGATAAAGAGGAAAATAATTCTACCCATGAAAATATTAATTCTTATTCTTATCAATTATCCGTAGGTAAATCAAAAAATGATTTGAAAGAGTCTCAAATTGCATCTTCCATTGATTCATCTCAAATTGTGTTTCAAGAAGGATCTAAATTTTTCCATGATCAATTATTTGAGGTTGAAAAGTATAATCGGCCAAATATTACTACCAATGATGATTATTCAAAAATGTTTGTCGTTCCATTTAGTTCACCTCAAATAGTTAATCTTGAAATATCTAAGCTCAACAGAAAGTTTTAAGAGAATGGGACACTTCTTTTTCGATCGAGAATCATGATAAGTTCTCACCATCTTGATCCGACCTTTTTACAAGATTATTTTCTTGATAGTATAGTACTTTATTCTCATCAGGAATATTTGTCGTATGTGAATTCTTTCAAACAATCCCATGTTAGTAATTGCATGTATTATGATAGGATTGAAGATTGGTTGGAGTATTCATATCTCGAAAAGTTTCCAGGGAATGGTAAGATTATTTTCACTTTATTTAGAGATCAAGGAGGTAACTTTAACACACTCATTTTATATCCTTCATATGGAGAAAATATGGAAAGAAAGGAAAATTATCGGGAGGATGGGGTACTTCAGTCTAGGCCAATGGTTATGTCAGCTCGCCATAACTCTCACAAGCTTCACAATCTCATTTTTTCATATTTTTTTAGCCCATATAATAAAAAAATTACTGAATGGCTGGAGGATTCATACAAAAAGAATGTTCAAGGGAATGGTAAGTATGATATATTTTTGTCATTTTTCGATATACTATCATTCTTGTTAGTAATATTTGATTATGTTTCTGTTGCAGGATTGGATTTAATCTGATGGCTGCATTTGAAGCATGACTTCACATAGTATTTTGATTTGTTTAGTAGTTAGAGTAGGTTTAGTAGTAGGTTTTCTTTTAGCTTTCTTTCTCACTGTTTCTCTTTGTAATAATTCAGTCATGAACACAAGTGGGTGCACCAAGAGAACCATAATATGACTATTGTCATGGAAGTCCACTTTGACCCTTTCTCTCAGCTTTTCAAAAACGCAGTATCATCATGAAAATTTTTAAATGAAAAGTAAAGAGATAAGTAAACCTGAACTGTAAATTCAACCCTAACCCAAGGTGCCACGGGTAGGACTACTTTCATATAAATGAGGATTTTTCTATTTTCTTTTAGTCTCTCAAGAGATATTTCTCATGATGATTTCAAATCCACCCTCTTGTAAATATTTTTAATTTTCTTTTTTGTTTTTAATTTTGGTTGTTTTCATTTTGGTTGTTTGTGGTTTTTTTTTGAAAAATTATGTCTATGTCACCATTTCAATTGTGGAAGGAAAATTGGAATTTTTATCCAAGAGCAACAATTGACTACTTTTCAAAGAACCATGTTGTAAATTGTTAAACTCAAATCAACAGAAGAAATTTACTATTATGTTCATATGTGTCCACTATTATATTCTTAAATCCTAGTTGTCGATACATACCTTGAATTTATCCAGGAAAGCTTTAGTACAAGCCTACTATAGATTTATTTCACAGGTGGGGCATCTAGATTCTTTCGATCGCACAGAGGCACATAGAGGCACAGACACATTAACAATCTAATAACAGGTTAGCTTCACTTGCTTCCAATTTTTGTCGTTTTATTTAATAGTGAAATAGGGCAGTCTTTGATTGGCTTTTGACCATCATTCTATCTTATTTCTAATCATGTTTTAGTTATAATTATTAGATAGATGATTATAAAATACAAAATACAAAAAGAAGTATGTTATTTCTTTATCTTCTTTTGAGAATGGTTACAAAATATTGATTTTGCAAGGCTTTCACTAAAACTTGCAACCTGTAATTAATCTGTACATAATGGCATGTTCATATTTCTGTTGAATGTATTTGTAAATAATTAGATTAAATTTCATATATTATTATAGTTTTAGCAATTAGCTAGTTTATTTTTCTTTTTTTTAGGACCCTAGACTGGCTAATGGGGCCATTAAACCCATCACAATAGGTTACACCAAAGGGCTTGGGTTATTCAGACAACCCTGGGCTGGACTTATTCTTCCAGTTGACAACCTGTCAAATTTTCCCGTCAACACGACTCTAAAGATATCCTATCAAATTAAAATCTATCAATTACTTAATATTTATTACAATAAATATTTGATTCAGAAAAATAAGCGTGAGAGCTCCAGATATGTACTGCAATCTTTAGCATTAAAGAAAAATACATTCACAAATGTCTTCATGAGCCATACACCTCTACAACAATTAAAGATGTTCTTTAATTACAACTCTTTTCAAAATATTTTCATGATATGCATTCTTCAAAATGTGCGCTAGTGCGCCCATATGTCCTCCAGATGTGCTTTGTTGGAGATTCTCTTGAATCACCCTCGATAGGTTTCAAACTTGTTATCCTGCTCATTGCAGTCCACCTGTCTGTCGACTGTACCCTCCCGGTAATTGTTTGCGAAATGGAAACCTACTTGCCTATATTCTAGGGACTTACACAGGTGACTTTGAGGGTATACCATGGTACCTAGAGCATACATTGGGTCACACTTTGTAGAGTATACCTAGAGGGTGATTCCATGTTCGAGTTTCACTTGCCCCGATAAGTTTCTCTAGTGTTGGCTGGCATAATTGTTCTTCCTACTAGATAGTGGTTTGCTCAGTTTATCTTATAGGAATGTTTCTAGTGTGTGCTCGGTTTCAAATGCGTGTTAAGACATACTGTGTCATTGATCTTTTCACAAAGTGGAATATCAAGAGCTCCTTCGGTGGCGAAGTCTTTAGGGCCTACTATCGGTTGCATTAGATCCACTTCTGCCACCATTATGGCGAAGACTTGACCAACAAGGGTCGTTCGAAGCAACTGGGCCACAGGAAACTACACCCGAGCCTGGTCCGAGAGGAGATTACTACAGAGGAACCTACTATTTTAGACCTTGGGGATGAAGCTCTCGGGCCAATCAACCCTCTGATTACTGAATCGTCGATGCCAATCTTATTACAAGTTGTCCTTCCTAAGGTTACACCTTCGGAGCGCCAGTTAGTCCTACAAGAAGCCATCGAAGCAAATGTTGCTACTTCATCCGAGAGTCCTCATACTCTTGTTTTGACTATTACTATAGGAGGTACCTTGCCTCCTATCCCACCTTCTCCATTCTGGACCACAGTGGTCTCGAATCCCTCTACCTTAGGGAGTGGTCTGATTTTGTCATCAGCGACGACCACTACTCGATTTACACAGAGTGTGATGGGCCCTCCATTCTCACATGAGATGCTTGACTTTGATTCGAACTCATTCCTTACCTACTACACCTTACATACCATGGTTCTGGTGGCAAGGAGCTCAAATTCTCTCGTGCAAGGGTCTACCTTTGTATCCTTTAATGTTATCCATTACGGTGGGGGTGACATACCTCCTCCGTCCCCCTCACTTGGTAATGCTTTCCAACAACCTATCAGGCCAAGTGCTAGATACAGCTTGTTTGGAGAAGGTAGTATAGGACCTTCGTCTTACACTATGCCAGTGGGATCCATTTAGTTCTCTTTGTTAGGCATGTTTTGGAACAATGGTTTTTCTTCGTCTTTCATCTCGGTCGGCGGAAACCCTGGTTTTGGGAAACATAATCCTGTGTAGGGTACCATTCCTACACAAGGGGAAAGTACAAGAGTTTTCTCCTCAAAAGGACTTTGGAATCCTTGGCAAGGATCATTTCCCTCGCAAGGGATTCCCGTCAGGGGCAACCCCTTCCATGGTCAATGGAACCCCGGGTAGGGCTCAATACCTATGCTCGTCAGATCGAATGGGGGCATCCCCTTCCAAAATCCTTGGAACATAATGAAGGGAGAAGTCCCCACCCAATCCATGTCATCTAATTACAGGAATCATGTGGCATTATCCCAAAAAATGTAGTTATCGGATGCTAGTCAAGGCCACGGTTTGTACCAAAACCCTGGCCAACAATCCAAATTTTCCTGGAAGCCTGGTGTTAGTCAAACTCCAGGACCCATTTTTCCTGTACATAGTACCCAACCCAAACTATCATTATGGAAATGCTACATCTGCCAAAATTGTAAAGGTTTCTTACTGACCCAATTTGTCATGATCCATGTTGGCCCCCCATGCTAACTAAGTTTCCCTCAGATATCCCAAAATTTGAAGGAAAGCTTGGAGAAGACCCAGGTAATCACATGACAACCTTCCACTTATGGTGCTCATCAAAATCACTGCGATATGACTCTGTACAGTTTCTCCTTTTTCAATGCACTCTTATTGGGGGTGCCACGAAATGGTATATTGAGCTTGACCGCTTAAGGTATTCTTACTTTAATGTTTTGGCGATGGTCTTGCTTAATCATTTCCAACTACCCATGAGATACATTGTCGGCATAGAATTGTTGGCCAAATTTGATCAGACAAAGGCCGACCATATCTCTGATCACATCTAAGAATGGAAGCATCAGAATAGCTTGATTAAGGTACAGGTCCCACTGGATTTCTTTCTGGAGTGGTTCCTGAAGTCTTTGGTACCAGTTGTATCCAAGGATCTTGCAACTTCGAGAGTGTTTTCAGAGGAGGAGGTGATAATGAGAGTGAAACAACTCAAACCGATTTACTCTCATTTTGGCTTACTCTATGAGATCCTGCCAAATGCGCCAAGGTCCATCCTCGACAAGGCCAAAAAAAATTTTGGACCCCATGCCGATGGTATTGTGGGCTTAACACAAGGAAATTCCATTGATCTGTTGTCAAATCAATTGCAACAATTGTTGATACAATAGAAAATGTCCAGCTAGACCTTCGGTTTGACTGTTCCCCCTACCCAAATGTCATACGTACACAGTGTGCAGTCGATGAACCCGGAGGCCAACCAACAGCCTGAACGAAAGAAGAAACAATGGAAAAAGAAGGTTAAAGGGGATAAAAAGGCTAATAACAATGCTAGCGGGGGAAAAATAGAGAAGATAAAGTTGAAGTATCCATGTAAACTTTTCACAGAGGACCATCTGACTCACTTGTGTCATCAACTTGCGGAAGCTCAGAATCTATTGGTGCAACAACAGCCTATTGTGCTGACGAACCCATTTCCACATGGGAAAAACATGGCTCAACCTTCAACATCCTCGAGCATGGAAGGGAGAAGTCAAGGACCACCCATGTCTACTACAAACCTAGTTTTGAATGTTTACATGATTAAAGAAGAGGCTAAGATAACAACCAGGTCTCGAGATTACGGGATGTCAAAATCTGTCAAAACAGGAAAAGAAGCCACAAACCCACTGATTCCTCTCCATATTGAGAAGACGATGAGAGAAACAATGACACACATCCGCAAAGGTGTGTTCAAGAAAGTGTTTCATAATATGAATGCGAGGGCTTCCCATAACTATTCAGTTGTGGAGGATTTGGCACAAAAACCTTGTGCAATGTCTTCTTTGGAGGTCCTCTAGAGCTGCCTGTCACACAAAAAGGCTCTGTTATCCACCTTGGGATCTACAGAGACTTGTAACCTCGGAGAACTCTTTCTCTATCCAACCAACTTGAAACCTCGTCTCCCTTACCAAGTTTCGTTCCAGATATTAGTGGCTTACACCAAGAAATATTTTACCCGAAATATTTTCCATACGGTGGTTGACAAGGGTGCCTCAACTTGCGTGATGTCTATGGTGTGTTGGAAGGTCATTGGCCAACCTGCTTTGTCTATGTGGCCTACTTTTCTTACAGCGTTCGATGGTCACTTGTTCAGACCACATGGAATTATTCCTTCTTTCCTCGTGCAGTTAGGAGGGAAGACCGTGTGTGTCAAATTTGAAGTAGTCGATGTGCCTCTCGACTACAAAATTTTGTTGGGAAGGAGTTGGACTTATGCAATGCATGCAGTGGTTGCTACAGTTTTTCGGCTCTTGTTGTTTCCACACAAGGGCCAAATTGTAATCATTGATTAGTTGTCTTTCTCCCATCCTAAACCTTCATCGGGGGAATCCACAGGCCCAATGATTGATAATCCTCATCCCGGCATCGTCAACTTGGGGTTTGGCTTATGTACATTGTTTATGGGTACTTTCGATTACCTACCTCCTTCTAGCGATGTCAAGCTTATATTGGTTGTCCCCGACCAGCTTAGGGATGAAATGTTTCACATGTTGTCATTTCGAATGACTTACTTTCATTAACCATGGACTCTTCCTTCCCCATTGACTTTGACAAAAGGGACAGCGCATTATGGCATGGCCGTGCCCTTGTCCATAGCTGAAGTTGCATACAACATTGTCTAGAAAGCTTTAGTTGACCCTAATCTGACTCCCGCATAGGAGTTAGATCCAGTTATTGAGCCTATTTGGGCTCAATGTTCTTTTTCCACTACATATTCTTTAGACTTGGTCTTTCCCTTAGATGAGGTGATTCTTGAGGCATTGACTAGTCTGGACAGACCCTGGGATGATCTCCAACATAGATCTTACTTCCTCCCATATTTGAGGATAATAGAGGTAGGTGAATTCGTTTTGACTGTGACTGGAGAAAAATCTTTCCCTATTAATCCTATGGCTATGCACGTAGTTTATGATGAGGGTAATATGGAAAGTATCACTGAAATGATCCCCATAGATATCTTCAGAACCCCTAGCGTCATGGAGAATGTTTTCATCGGAGAAGACTGCTCCACCAAATAGATTCGAATCTAAACATAATTATTTAAGGAATTCCACGACGTTTTTTTCTGGTCTTATGAGGAAATGCCAGGAATATACCCAAGAATTGTCAAACATGAAATAACGAATTCTCCTGATGCCGATTTGGTCCGACAGAAGATTCATACAATAAATCCTCAAAAAGAGGCAACAATTATGGATGAAGTAGAGAAACTGCTTAAATTTACCCTGTATAGTTGACGAAGTGGGTGTCAAACCTCGTTCTGGTTAATAAGAAATAGGGTATGATTCACATGTGCATGGAATTACATGACTTGAAAAAGGCTTGTCCAAAAGATAATTTTACCACCCCATTCATCGATCAGAAAATCGATGAATGTGCAGGCTGCGAGGTATTTTCATTCATGGATGGTTTTTAGGATATAACCAGATCTAGATCAAACCCGAAGACCAACATAAAACATATTTTATCTTTCCTTGGGACACGTTTGGTTATCGTAAGATTCCTTTTAGCTTGAAGAATGTTGGAGCCACTTTTCAGTGGGCCATGTCGTTTTCATTCCACAACCTTAGACATATATTCGAGGATTATCTTGGTGATATAACATCATGCTCTCGCAAGAGATCTGATCATCCCACACACCTATGACTAATCTTCGAATGATGTCGCTACTATCGGAATCGCTTGAATCCTAAGAAGTGTAGTTTCTGCATCACATTGGGTCATCTCTTAGGTTTCATTGTTTCGACAACAGGGGTCATGGTTGATCCTCTCAAGGTTGAGGTGATATTTAAATTTCCTCTCCTGTTCACAATACCCCAACTTCAAATATTAAAGGGGAAAGTGAAATTTCTTCAGCGTTTTGTCGCAAATTACGCCGAGATCACTAAAGGGTTTATGCATCTATTGAAGAATGGAGTCCCTTTCTATTGGGACGAAGCCACTCAACGCTCTTTTGAAGAATTGAAATGCGCCCTTACGTCTACCCCTCTGCTCCGGCCTCCCGATTATAATAGATATTTCTTGTTGTACTTGGATGTTGCGGAGTCGACCATCAGCATAGTCTTGGCTCAAGAGGACGATTTTCTCGAGGATCATGTCAGTGATTACCTGAGCCAAGTCTTCATTGGGCCAGAACACAACTATTCCCATGTTGAGAAGCCCACTTTGGAAGCAGTGCATGATGTATAGGGTTTCTGTCATTACATTCTTCTTCGTAAGACCACCGTCATTTCCATTGTGAATCCTTTCCAATACGTGTTGACATGATGGATAATTGGAGGAAATATCAGTATATGGATTGTAATCCTCCAGGAAGTTGACTTGGATTTTGTTTCCGTGAAACCCAAAAATTCGTTGGTCTTTGCGGAACTTATTTTGGAACTTCCAGTTGAATATAGTGATGATACGCCCGAAGAATTGTCTATCAAAGGATATATTTTTCTAATCGCATATTTGGACCCCTGGTATGGAGATATACTAGTCTATATCTAGACTTTGAAGTGCCCCACTTCTACTTCCCATGACGAGCATCGATGAATTCACCATCAGGCACAAAATTATCTCATACTCGATGACACTTTGTATCGTCGAGGTGTAGATTGTATTCTTCGTTGGTTCCTTCTACAAGAGGAAGCATAGCTTGTTTTTAACGATTTCCACAATGGAGCATGTGGTGGTCATTTGTCTAGGTTGGAAACAACCCAAAATATTCTACATGTCGGTTACTTATGTTCCACATTAATCAAGGATTGCGTTGAGGTGGTCAAGAAGTGCCACCCATGCCATATCTTCTCTCAAAAGATGCAAGCACATTCTGCTCCCATATTTCCTATCATTGTTGTGGGCCCCTTCACCAAGAAAGGGATTGGTTTTACTACATGTCATGTGTCTTCATCTAGGGGGCATCATTACATCATCGTAGTGGTATACTACTTCACAAAGTGGTTCGAGGCTATGCCTACATTTAACAATGATGGAGAAACAACGACTCTTTTCATTTTTAACCAGATAATAGCAAGGTTCGGTATCCTGAAGGAGATTTCCACTGACCATGGAAGTTTCTTCCAAAACAAGATGATGACCAAGTTAACATCATATATTGGGTTGAGGTAAGAACATTCATCACCCTACTACCCACAAGAGAATGGTCAGGTTGAAGCTGTGAATAAGTCTGTCAAGACTATTCTTCAGTGGACGATCAATTCTGCCAAGTCAAACTGGAATTTGATGTTGTACTCGGCGTTGTGGGCCTACCTAATGTTTGTAAATACTGCCACCAATTTCTCACCTTTTCAACTCGTATACAGGATGGAATCAATCTTTCCTATTGAGTGTCAGATCTTATCTTTAAAATTGGCAGTGGAATTACTACTAGACACTTTACCGCTTGAGGAATGCCTATTATATCTCAAGCAACTCGATGAGTATCGAGGTGATGTAGCCTTAGCCAATGAGATTCACAAGAAACATTTCAAGTGTCAATATGATCGGTCTGTTCGTCCTCGTATTTTTTCTGAAGGAGATCTTGTCCTGGTCTATGATCAAGACAAATATCCCCTGGGGGCAGGCAAGTTCAAAACCATGTGGTTCGGACCGTTCATTGTGAAAGAGGTCTTAAAGAAGGGCACTTACTGTCTGGTTGACTTTGAGGGAAATTCCTTGGTGGAGATTAGAAATGGTCTCTACCTCAAGAAGTATTACTCTTAGGTTGATCACTTGGGTGAATTCTTGTACATATGTATAGTTCTTATACAGTGTTTGTCTTTTTGTTTTATGAACATGTAGTTATTCATGTCTTCTTTTTCACTATGGCAGATGTCAAGTGAATTGGAGGTGTTCTTGGGGTTCACAGACAGCTCTATCCGACACACTTGGAGGCTTGCTTCTGCGGCTTGGGTGATTTTCACACCTGGAGGCCAGTTGCTATCTTCTAGAGGTATTTGTCTAGGTGACACCACAAAAAATTTCGTCGAGTACAACACAGTGATAGAATCACTTCATGATGCTTTGTCACATGGAATTTCTCACCTCTGGGTTTACCTAGATGCTCAGTCAATTGTGTCTCAGTTAAACGAAGTCTACCACATTTATGATCCTACTTTGCACCGACGTTTAATTAGG
>JASDQU010587283.1:16607-28480 GCA_032191745.1 Picea mariana | reverse complement strand
CATAGTGCACAACGACGTTGGCCAAACGTCGGAAAAGTTGGACCCAAGTTCATGGCACCCCCACTACATGAGGTTGCATGGAAGGTGGGAGATCCTCGATCTCTGCCATAGGAATTGTACGAGTGAGCATGGTGAGGCTGCACTCCCCCTGCCTCAAAACTCTCTCACTCTCTCTGGATGGAGGTCCCCCTGCGACTGTTGGTCTGTCGGCTACTGCTAGTCTCACATGTAGTCAAGGATGTCACTGAGTCCTCTTGAATTCCATTGGGTGCATTGGTCCCACATATGTACATAACATATACACAAAATTCAGTACTCTGATGCATATAAAAATGATATATATAAAGACAATTAAAGAATTAAATAACTTTTAAAAATGGTTACCTAGCTCTCCTCTCTCCTCTCTGGGAGGCACAGGCATTTCTGGATGCCTAGAAAAGTTGATTCTATCATAGGGGTAGTCCTCTATCGTTGGAATCTATTGTTCCCACAAGTCAAAGAATTTGTCATCAAAGGCCTCTATGGTCCTCCCTCCCCCCTTTCATGGCAGTAATGTTACTCATCTACATATTGTTCGGAAGGAGGCCACATACCCCTATACAGTCTCTCTAGGAATCAGACTGGGCACTCTTGAAGAAGAAGAATGAGCAAAGGATAGTGTCGAACCCGAAGTTCTTGTTTTTGTGCTCTCGACACTCTGTCAATTACCTCTTCATGCATGTGAGAATGGTCGTACTCTAGTCGAATATATGTGCCTCCTGGCACTGAATAGCATAATGCCTGTGTGCCTGGGAAGCCTAGTGAAGGGACGTGGATCCAGTGATCTAGCCAATAAGTAGTAGGATCACTCTGAGTGACAAACTAGTGATGTTGTGAATGGGAACTTGAGAACCTACCTTCTCAGTTCCATCCTCAAAATACATCTTGATGTAGTCCTCAATGTTGAAAGGCCCAGGGGGGAAATGTCCACAGATTGACTGGTTCCCCTCTCCTCGAGAGGCCATTCAATAAGTATATGTCCTTAGTCATTAGAGTCAACAATTTTCCCTCTATCATGAATGCCTCTGCATATGGATGCTAGTAGTCAAACAGGGCATTCAATATCCTAGGTTGTGCCCTCATAAATGAACATCAAAAGAACATCCACAACCCACATTGTTTCAATGCGGAAATGGAAGTAGCATCCTCATCGAATAGTATATCAATGTCCTCATGTTCCCTCTCCCTCCAATGGACATACATATTGTTCCATGGAAAATTAAAACGGAGTTATCTCTTGCATTTTAATTTTTTCAAGCCTTTTTGAGGGTGTACGTGGGCTATTCTAGCCACAGTCATGTATGTACACTGGAATACTATTTTATACCTATGTACATACATGAGTTGTCCTTGGACAACTTGTGTACACGTAGGGCCTCTCTTTTTAATAGAACGCGCCCCCAAAAAAAAACAAAAATTAATTCATAAAGAAAGAATGGAAATGCAAGAGGGATGAGTTTCTACTTACTTGGTCCAAGAAAAAGTTTGTTTCATCCACTGAAGCTCCCATAATCAACTTCTTTAACAAAGGGGTTTTTTCTCTTTTGGTCGATTTCCAAATCCCAATGGTGAAAATGAGTTGTCAGCTTCTATTTATAGACTTTTTTGGCCCTTTTTGCTTCTTTTTTGACCGCCTTTGTCGCTTTTTCTAGGTTGGAAATCACTTAATCCCATTCCTAATTTTCTTGTTGGATGTTATGGAAGACTTTTCTTTTGGTTTGGTGACTTTTTGGGAGATGGGTCACTTTCAAGGTCCTTTGGTAAAATGTTTTTTTTCCAACGTTTTGCATATAATTTAGGATTTCAACTCTACTTTCTTCATCTCATTGTATTTTCCAATTTTCCATAGGATCTATCCCACCGAAGTGCGACATGGAACCGTCATTGTTTCTTTAGAAGTTTCATTATTAGGTGGTAGAGCCTACCTTTAGATGGATGCCCTAGATAGATTCTTGTTGCCTTATTGGCTTCCATGCTGTCTTTTAATGACTATAGGCTCTGGAGTCCTAGTTAGTCATGTCTATGAGATTGAGCCTCATTCACTTGATGCACCATCATTCTTGGTCTCACCCTCAGGAATCCAAAAATGAGCATGCTTTGTTTTCTTTCAATATCACTTTGAAATCCGAAAGCAACATCCGACGAGACTAAATTTATGCTTTTCAATCTTGTCTGGATTAATTGAGAAAAGTAACCTTATGGATTCTTCTTTAAGCCCTTTTCAAACTCTCTAAACATGAAAATATTGTCAAGCGATCTTGTTTCCCTTCACACTCACCAAACTCAAATTTGAAGGCACGTCTGTTCGGTGGTAGTTTACCCCTTTTTTGATCTGGATGGTCAATTGTACGAACACGGGTATGCTCTAGGAACTTTGGTTCCCTAGAAGAGTATTCTTAGGTATAAGTTTAACCCTTTTTCGGGCCTACGGAAATAAATTTATGAAAAGGAAACATTCTCCTTGGTTTTGGTTTATCACCTTTTTCGGGCCTTAGAGATTACTGAGAAAAAAGGAACCCCCATGGAGTCCATAGTTAAGCTCTTTTCAGACTCCCTAACATCAAAAATATCATCGAGTGACCTTGTTATTTCACACTCGTTAAATTGGTCCAGAAGAACATCTAATGGCATCAGTTTACCCATTTTTTTGGCGGGTAGATTATGGAGGAAAAATGTATGCCTCAGGAGATTCGTCTCGCTGGGAGAGTTCTCCTTGATGAATTTTATACTTTTTCGGGCTAAGGAGACTAAATTCAGAAAAATATTGTGACTCCATAGTTAAGCTCTTTTCAAACTCCTTAAAATTAAAAAGATTGTCTAGTGATCTTTTCTTTGTCACACTCATTAAAATGGTTTTGAATACACGTCTTTTCAGTGCCAGTTTACCCCTTTTTCGAAACGACTAGACTATCTCCAAAAAAGGTACTCTTTGGAGTCTTCTTTTACATTTTTTTTAGACTCTCTAAACGTGAAAAAACTATCGAGCTTACCTTCTCTGGGCTCGCTAAAATTACATTGAAGAGGGTTTCATTGTGTATTTCTAATCATACTTTCATATCTGCATCTTTGGCCTAATACTGACTCCATGTTTCTCTCAACTGAACCTTTGAAGCATTCCTTATATGCAAGCCTTGTAGCACTTTTCCTCTGTGATCTGACACCTTGACCCATGAAGGAATTTTCCCCGAGTGTCCTTTTCATGCACATGTCTCCTTTCTCTGAGCATTAGTGTGTTCCTTGTGCCTGGAACTAGTATGCTTGCTTGTGACACTCATTCTGTCTTTTTAATGTATCATTATTTTATTCTTTTTCAAGCTCTTTAAAAATTGAAATAAAAAAAAGAATAAAAAAACCCAAAAAAAGGGGATGGGAAACATGTATTCTTTTTTGGCAGCACAATGATTCTCCCTTGGACAAAGAACATCCTTCTATTTGTTCGTCAAGCATTGGCATCTAGTATGACCTTAGGAAGTTGTTCTCTCTACATAGAATTATGTTCTCCTCCATTTGGTTACTCTTCCAGACACATGGAGAGTTCGTGTTGCCTCCTGCATCATGAACTTATGTCAATATCATGCTTCTTGAGTCTGATCATCTTCCATGATTTTTTCCAAGGGAAGTTTCACCCAACCTAAGTCATCCTTTCTACAGTTTTTCTCTTGACCTCATGAATCGGTCATCCCCAGATTCCAGTCAATTATTTATTCAAAATCGACGAAGTTATCTTCCTGATCATCGAGATCCTCATGTATTTTCTCGACGAGTCATCAAAGACCTCAGGGTAGTGAATTCATACACTCATATTGTACTCCTACCTGATTTTTGAAGATATAGAAGTTGTTTCTCGAGCTCTGAAGGCCTCATCTCCAGCCATCGGGCGTTATTGGCTTCTTGAAGATGGATACTATACATGTATATATTCAACTGATTTTGAGATGTAGATTGGTTGTGTATTGATCGCGGATACACTTTATATAGTTATATGACATGGATATGCAGTGTGTTTGATTGGAAACCATTCTTTATTTCATACCAATCATGGGTATGCCTGCCTTGGAGAGATGATTGTTATTTTGTAGATGGCACCTCCCAAACTCTGGTCCTGGGCTCACTTGACCTCGCACATTAGTGAATATTTTGTAATGTATTTCGGCCATCAGATTATCTTATGACCTCACACATTAAGGGGAATTTGTTATAGCCCTAAATGACTCTACACATGCATACATGGCCTTGGCCCTCTTACTTGCATTTTTTTCCAAAGCACTATTGAGTTTCTCTTCTTAAAAACCATTTTTTTAACATGTACATGCCATTCACTTCTACTTCTCACATACATACGCTTGATGCACCACTGCAACTCATGTACATATGCATGATGCACCATTATAGCCCATGTATACTTTCAAAAGTTGCAAAAAATAAAAAGTTGCAAGGAATTCGTTGAAATTGATGGGCTATTGGAGGTTTCCCAACTAATCCACATGTTATAGCCCGTCACCCAACCAAATAACCATCCTTTTTGTATATAAAAGGAAGTGTTGGGGTCCCATTTCAAATATAATCATAAGAACAGTGAAACTCTACCCGATCTCACTTCCCTTCCTTGCCCAAGATATTTCTTCCTTTTGTGAGAATTTCCTTAGAATTCCCTCATTAGCCCCTTCTTCCTCCATCAGAACCCATTCACTTCCTAAGAAAAGATCAGAAGGTTGAGAGGAGAAGCATATATAAAGGTGCACTTGGTGCTTGGTGAAGAGGAGCCCGTACCAGGTTCATGGACGGTATCTGACCTTGATTGTATAGGTATAATCATTGTGTTATTAATAAAAGAATTACTTTTCTTGTCCCAAATGATGGTGTCTCAAATACTTTTATTGGTTTATGCTTGAAATTATAACATATAACCCTAAATTGTATATGGAATAGCATGATTTTAGTTCTCTGTTTGTCAATCTTTGAATGCATGTTAGCCCTGGGAGGAGATGTATAGTGAACGGAACGTCCAAGCGCGAGGAGGTTATCACCAGACATGGGATTAGAGGTATAGTTACCCGATGTCCTTTTTATTTCTTTCTTCATATGATTTTTGGTATGTTTGGGGTAGTTAGAGAATTAATTGGCTTTTAGATGGTTAATCGGTCTGCCTACATTCTGAGCCCTGGTGTAGATAAAGGGGGTTTTTCCCACTAGTAGAGAGGAATAAAGTTGGAACCTGAAACAGAAGATTGTGATGAACCTGTAAAGAAAATCAGTGATAAAAGACAGAGAAATATTGAAAAGGGAAAACAAGTTGTGGATTCCCAAAGTAGGCCAAAAACCATGGAAACCAATAAACTAAGGATAAATTTGAAATCCTTATTCAAAAATTCTTTGAAGGACAATCTAATTATTCTTAATGATGATATAGAAGAGAAAACCCCACAAAAACTAAGGAGAACAAAGAAATAATTTCTAATGATAGAAACGATGAATTATGAAAATGACATAAAGAAAGATCCAACTTATATCCCAGAGATAAATGAGTTTCCAGGTCCAAACATACAAAAAGTCTATACTCCAAAAAATTCTACAGAAGAGGAGATTACTGTAGGTTCATATTCAAAAGGACACAAGCATGAAACAAAGAAAAGAAAGACAAAAATTTCCAATTAACTGAAATCATCCTGCACTAGACGAAGTCCATGAGGAATATAAAATGAATATAGAGGATGAATTGAATCAAAAAATTAATAAATTACAGGTTTTTTTCAAAGATATGAAACAAGAAGAACTTGCACTTGAATTATGGAATACTAAGCTACAACAAAAATTGCAGAATTTTCTTGTAGCTGACTATTTTAGTAGTCAACTTCTGACAAGTCTCCCAAGTGAAAGGTGAAGAATTTTAAAAACTCATTAAAAACCCACTTGAAAAATAGGGCAAATTAGGTGAATTACTAGCATTTTTCCAAAAACGTGAATCAATAGGGAGATACATATGGATATTTGAAGGCATTTTTTCCAGATTTAAATAATAAATGATTTCATGTTTTAGTCACTAATTTTGGGCGAGTTTTCAAAGAATCTGGAGATGAATTTTTTGAAACCAAAAGAGGTTTTTTTTTGGGATGGGATCATTCAAAAAGATTTCTCTCAGTTTTTACATTACTATCATGGTTTTGGAGATATCTCTTCAACTTATCTCTTCATATCTCTTCATATATCATTCAAAAATAGACAACAATTGATGAGCCACCTCATCAATTCAACTTGGATATCAGATCTTATACCTTCCTTGATCATTTGAAATAGAAAACTAAAGATAAATGAGGAGGTTTTTAGATCCATTTCTTTTGGATCTTGATAATTATGTACTATTTCTATATAAGCTCTACAGAAGGAGAAGTTAAAGGTTTATTAGTTGGGAACCATTGGCCATTTTTTAGAAAACTCTGTTTCAAATTGTAAAACAAAGAATTATTTCATTTTGTTACTAAATGGAAAAAACTATATGATGGTTATATTTATATTCTTATCTATATTTATATATTTTTCTTACTTGAATGCATGTTAATCGTTTGCTAAGCATTTGATGTATCTTGGTTGTGAGTAAGCCAGTGAAAGGTTGTGAGTAAACCAGTGAAAATTTTATTGTTTGCTTGTTCATAATTGGATTTGTATTGAAGTACATTTCTCTTGTTTCTTGAATGATTTTTGGGATCAAGAGTTTCATATCTGAGTGGAAAAATTGAAAGCTTACATATTTTCTCTTCTTTTCATATTATATTTTCTATCTAATTTATTGGATTGACTTCCATTTACTAAGCCATTGAGATATGAATTTGTTATTTCATGTATGAGATTGATATTTTTATATTATCTTTGACCCAATCTTTGAACCAATCAAAACTTACACAAATATTTATCCATAAAACCATTGCAATAACTTGATGATGCCCTAGATTTCCCTTTAGCAGTCAAGTGCAACTTTAGGGACTAACATATTTTGGCACCGTTGTCAAGGACGAAAGAACGAGGACATATTCCCCAGGAAGAATGAAAATGATCAACTCTAGCTCCCGATATTAAACAGGGGTTGGACACAATTTATGACTGCATCATTCATGTGGTGATTTCATGATGGAAGGATTTGTTGACAAATCCACTGATTTGGGATGACGAAGGCTATGGAAGCCATTTTGGAATGGAGGTTTTATCCATTCGATTTCTCTATTATTCTTGGATTCCAAAATGATGTGCCTACTAGATATGAGTGGGTATAACACCCTCCAAGGTTCAAAGGAGATTATCATGATCATCCTACACAATATTTGAATGAGTTTCATCAATACATGGACCAACAGAATATTCATCATGAATATGTATCGATGAAATTTTTTATGTACTCCTTGGAAGGAGAGGTGAGACAATGGTATCGATCTCTACCTATTTCTAGTCTTTCATCATTAAAGCATTTCCATGTTATTTTTAATTCATATTGTAAGAGGATTTATCCTGATGAGCTCCTATTGCATGATTGTTGTGAAGAAATTAAATCTCTTAGCACTAATTATTGGGAAAACTTTAATGATGAAATTCAGGAAGGAATATGTCAAAAGAATGAAGCTAAGGTTGGATTTGATAGATTTCAAAATGTTTCCTTTACTCTGAGTGGTGATTATCATGAAAATTTTGTTGCTGCAAGTTCTTGTGAAGATCAACTTTTTATTGAAGAAAATTTTGTTGTAAATCATCTTGAAGATCATATTTCTTATTCTTCATCGTTACGATTAGATATGTATCCGGTTTTTTATGAATATGATAATTATATTGGAGTCTTGGATCCAGAAGTTCATGATGTGGAGAAGATTGAACAGAAGTTTCATGAGGGCATTGAATCCATTATCCGTGAGGAATCAAATATTTTGTATTAAAGTTATAATTTATAATTAGAGCTTGATTCTGATAAGCAAATTTCCATATCAGCATGCTTACGAGATGATATCAATAAACTAGTATGTAACTATCATTATGCATATTTTGAAGAAAAATTCCAACAAGATGCATATTACATTGAGCATGTTGTTTCTGATGTTGAAATTAGTGAAAACAATATGTTTCCTTCCAATCCTCTTGATATTCTTCTTTCAAACACTATAAAAGGATTCCTAGGTCAAGAATATAATGGACAGTTTCAAGAGCTCTTTGTTGTCCCAGTTTGTAATGGAATGTGTGATATTTAGGCATTATTTAAAGAGGATTCTTGTTTCATCGATGGAGCATAAATTAGAGATAAATAGCTTGCTACATCACCTAGAATTTTGTCATTCCCTTCAAGATACAATAGCCATTTACATGGAGTCAGTGTTTACAGAATCTTCTAGCATTGTAGCATTTGGTATGTAAACAAAATACGGTGGTAATTATAAGTTGTATATTATATTTTCACTACAAACATCTCATTTTTTATGTATTCTTTCATTCAGTTGCAAAGAAGACCATTTTCTTAGTAAAATGATTACATGGATACATTGCAAATTTGCCTACACATGATCAACATGATTTAAGCAGGTTAGTAGAGTAGGATGGTTGAATAATCTTGCATCTGAGAATTTTGTTGTCAGTTTATTGGTATGTTGTAGATCAGTAATAAAGACTCCATAGCCCAATGGAGAAGCCACTGCTATGGTATGGTTTCAACAATGAATGGGAAGTTGCATGGATAGAAACGATGAAGGCATGTTGGTCTATGATTTCTTGATGCCTCAAAGGGAGAGAATCATCCCCAAAAGGAGCCAGTGTTAGTCCTTAATTTTGTTAATGACTGTTGAACTACTCTTTTCCCTTCCCTACCTTTTCCTAACATCACTTTTTACTTTGATTTCCTTCTTCTATACTCTTTAAGTGTGATTGCATTATCCTTTCTAATAATTTTATGGCATGCATTATTTGTTGATTACTTGGGTTGGTTTTCATTGATGTCAACCCTTGAATAAAGTCTGGTAGCAAATTCTGGTAGCACAAAGGTTTGGGTAATGCACACAATTTTGTTTTATGGATAATGGTATGATTTTTTATATATTTGTAGGTAAAAATATTCTAGATGGATAGTACATGTCATGCCATTTCTGGTGGTATGTGGAATTTCACATAACTCCTCATGGTTACAGAGTTATGGCCATGTGAAGTTGGACAACCCTCATGAGTCATATAGAATCCTCAAAAAGTGAAAGTAGTGAAAGTGTTTGCAAAGAAGAAATTACTTAAATAATAAAGTGAAGTGATTAGTGTACTACAAGTCAAAGAGGATGTAAAATAAATTATTTAAATAATAAAGTTAATGGAGAACTTACTAATTATGGAAAGTGGTTAAGTTAAGTGGAAAAGTGGTTATAAGTGGGTTAACCCTAAAATAAGGAAAGTGGGTTAAAATGGTTAGAAGGTAACCCCTTCAGGAAGCTACACAAAAGTATAAATAAGAGGCAAGGGTCTCTCATTCAAATCACACTTGAATATCATTGAATATCTATTTTTGTGAAAGGTTATTTGGGCAGGTATTATTGATACAGAAAAAGTGCGACAGTAAAAGTGTGGTAGGAAAAGTGTGGCAAAAAAAGTGCAGCAGACAAATTGCAGCAGAAAAAGTGTGGCGAGAAAAGTGTGGCAGGAAAAGTGCGGCAGGAAAAGTGTGGAAGAAAAAGTGCGGCAGAAAAATCGCAGCAAGAAAAGTGCAGCAGGAAAAGTGTGGTAGAAAAACCGTAGCAGAAAAAGTGTGGCAAAAAAATCATGGTAGAAAAACTGCGGCAACATAATGCTACAAGAAGAAAAAAGGGTATGGTTTTCATATGTGTAGTGTTGAATTTATGAATCAAGTTGAGGGTTTTCCTTGTAAATATGTTGGATTCCCTCTTGGGAGTTTATGGCTTGTTGTAGAGTTGATCTGAGGAAAATCTTCTGAAGTTTAGTATTGGTTCATGTTTGAGGGCTTTTAGTTGAGGTACATGTTGGGTACATGGTTAAGACAAGTAGTTGATGAGTTGGAACATACATCAGGTGTATAGCTGGGCACTTGTTAGTAGTCTTGTTGACACATGGTTTATGGATGATGTAGCATACTTGTCTTAGTATATTATTATAATCACATATTGATCTTGGTGATGATTATGAGTTGTTGTGATATGCTTGGTTGATGCACATCTTGGTGATATTGTGCATATGGTTGAGAGTTGTATTGGTGATTGATCTTGGTGAGTAGATATGATTTGGTTGATAATATTGATGAGATGGATTGTTGTGATAGGTTGTTTCGACAAGTTATTTGTACAAGTTTGGTACATGGTTGATGCAATTGTTTATGGTATAGGTTGAGGTACATGTTGATGTACGGTACATGTTGGCATAGGTTATTCATACAGGTTGTTACAGGTTGTTTGGTGCAGGTTTATTGGTATAGGTTTACAACAGTATATCTCATAGTGATAGTGTGGTATTGGTTCCATCATTCTACATATATTTTAGGGCAAGGACATGTGGTTGTAGCCACCTTTCGGTTGTAGCCAAAGAACATAGGGGGTTGTAGCCTCCTTCTGGTTGTAGCCAGAGAATTGGGTTGTTGGAGCTTCCCTTAGGTTGTAGTTTGATAAACTAGGGGGTTGTATCCTCCTTTTGGTTGTATACAGAGAATTTGGGAGTTGGAGCTTCCTTCAGGTTGTATCCTGAGAAACTAGGGGGTTGGAGCCTCCTCCCAGTTGTAGTTGGAAAACAAAGGAAGTTGGTGCTTCCAACGAATGTAATTCTTAAAGATATATAAGAAAAAGGATTTTGTGGTTTTATCCCTCTTTGGGTTTCCACATAAAAACATTGGTGTATTGTGTATGTGTATGATTACTCATTTGTTCATTGTTTATTTACTCTGCAACTATTGGATGATAATGCTACATTGATATAACACTTGCATTTTGTGGTTAAAAATGATTGAATTCATCTATTAATGATTCACTGCCCTCTCAGTAATCCAACAATTAGTTTCAGATTCAGTTCCTTCAGGAAAGAGTTTAACCACCAGAAGAAGATCATGGATTATTCTAAGAATGGAGTACCAATGTTTAATGGTCAGAATTGTTTTAAGTATGAGATGTGTAGCAGAAGGACGAAAGTATTTTTACATGCACAGGGACATTATATTTGGCTATCAGTTGTTATAGGATATGATAGTTCAAAAATGGAAAAGACTGCAACCAAGAATGAATTGAAGAAGAAATACAAAATAGCAATGGATTTCATCTGGGAAGGATTACCTAATCTTGTAAGAGAAAAGGTTGGTAAATTTTCATCAACCAAAGAACTTTGGGATAAGTTACATGACATATATTCTTTAGCCATCGCAGATTTAGGAAATTCCAATGAAGATGCAGATAGAGATCAAGAAGAATTGTGTTCAGCATGTCAAATATATTTAGACGATGAAGAGTACATAATCACCACAGTTATGTTGTTTTTCTTTAATTGTGAAAAATGTGGACATCTTGAAATAGAATTCCATGAAGGAAATGAGACAGAGAAACTAATTTAAAAGGAAGAAAATTATGAAGAAGAATTGATTAGTGCTTTAGGTGACCTAAGAGAAGAAAAAAAGTCACTCAAGAAATAATTGATGAAACAAAAGGAAAGTGTTCACATTTTTGAACAAGCCCAACAAATCATTAAGAACTTAAGAACTCGGCTATAAGAAGATAGAAAGATCGAAGAAAATATTGAATATCAAAAGCAATATTTGGAATCCAACATAAAAGCATAGAAGGAAGAAGCAGAAATGAGAGAGAAGATATTGACAGATCATCTTAAGGAAAAAA
>JASDQU010587282.1:31752-45350 GCA_032191745.1 Picea mariana | reverse complement strand
AAGAAAAATATGAGGGAAACTGGATAGAATTATATGACATCCCTATAGTTGGAATTCCAAAAGAGGAGGAACCTCGACCATATGAGGTAGATGGTTGTGGTCCCATCCCATTATTGGGAATAGTTGAAGGAGGTGAAACCACTCCACTCGATGAGATTATCAGGACCTTTCTTGGTGCTAATTATATGGGAGGAGTAAGTCCCCCACCAGTGATAGTCAACGAGGGGGTGTGAATCCTCCATACCCGTATGAACTAAAAGTGTTGTCCATTGTTGGCCATTGCAAACTCGAATTCTTATGGACCTAAGACTTGTGAAAAGGTGAAGAGGTGAGAGGCTCAGATAGAGGAGGCTTAAAATTATTAAGAGTCATGTCATTGACATTTTCAATATCGATGGGATCAATATTGTTCTATGGTAAAGGATTACCCCCAGGAATCTAAACATGGCGATCTAAATTCCTCACAAATGCTCAGGCTTCAAGCTCCTCGTTAGTGAGCTCTTCCCTCGTAGAATTGTCCACGTCCATTTGATTCTCATGGATTGGTTTAGAAGAGTCATAGTTATCAATCCTATGCCTTCTCGGAGCCAGATCCATGCTTTCATAAAAAATACTTCTAGTCCTTCTTGACCAACAAAATGGTTGGTTAGCCACTTTGAATCAACGATCCAAAACTGGTGGGAAAAACACAATCTAAGGCCAACTATACAAAGAAACACACGCCTATAAACTACCTAGAATAAATCAATAGGCATAAACCACATTTCCAAATCTTTGCCCAAGTGGACTAGGTCTTGAGTCAATGTAGTGAAAATATAGTCAAAGGACCTTCCAAATATCAATATGGGTTGATTAAGTCTCGAGAAAAATCAACAAATGAGTGAGACAATTATGGTAACCTTCTCACTACATTCATCTAAGGTGCAAGTTACCTCAAGAAATGGAAGCCCTCGAAAGAAGTCAAAAAGACAATTAATCACCTGCCTCAGGTACTGTGAGTATTTCCCCTCACATTCACCCATTTGAGAACCTAGTACAAGACACTGGCATTACTAATTCATAATCAGTGACCAGGTGGAGTAGTCATAGGTCAGGACTGCATGTATGGGTAATATATCAAAGCCAAAATATTCCAAAAGCAACGACACCTAGAGGGCCTTGGTAATTAGTAAACCCTTGTATATGAAGAAATCCAATGGACAAAAAAATAAGCAAAGGAGGGGATATCACCCTCACTTACTCTATTGCGACCTTGTTCTTGAATCCTATGTTAGAGGAGAATTCCCAACAAGTGCTCCTTTCTACTATTAGACTTCTTACTCTTTAATCAACTCTAATTTTCATTTTTATGGCTTTCGATAGTTTACTCACCAACCTATCACAAGGCCCTAAGACCTAGACTATTGTGCATTTTACTAGAAAGAAAAAGTCTAGTTCTTTTTAATTTTAATGTTTGTTTTAGTTGTTTGTTATTGTTATGTTACAAATGATTAAAATATCAGAATAAACCATAAGTACAGACCATTTACACCAATGTGACCATGGATCACAACTCCAAGATATATAACAGATATGAGTTACACAATAACTCCTTAAATAATAGGAGAACCTCCTCCAAATACCCAAATACATTCATACTTCACAATTCACATGTTGGTGGCAACCTCCCGGTCTAGAATCGTTCTCAACACTGAGTCGAAGAGACTCCTTGGATTCCCCCCTAGAACCCAAAACTTCTATCACATGTCCTTCCTCTTTTTCTGGCGCAGGTTATGTAGAACCCGCGGACCCTTTCCTTAGCGCTTTCAAAGTCCAACGCCGATAGTACTATCCCTCTATGCTAGACTCCCTCCTTGATGTAACCATAGACTTTGACCATGGGCCTTCTCCCTTAGCGATCCCGTGCTTCGAGACTTTCACTAGTGGCTTAATCTTCCTTCTCGATTTCCGAATTGGTGAAATCTTTGGGACCAGATCTATGATCCACGTTCCTCTTGTGATCAACAGATGTGATCAATTCATGAGTTCAGACTTCGCGAGTCCTTTTTTCTCCTAGATCTTTGGTTATTCTTCTTTCAACTTATCCCAATATGCATGGATCTCTACCACATTCCCTCTAAATCCAATGGTCCAGAATTACCTCGTGCCTCTTGACTTCGCAAAGATATCTATATGCTCCTAGTAGACCTTCCAAATTTCCTCCTCCCGAACCTCTCTATATTCAACCACCTGTCTCCTCCTCGATGATGATTTCACTATCTTCGGGACTTCGACAAGTTCCCAACTCCTTTGCACACTTAGCACAAATTTTCCTTTCGATACTTAGGTTGTTCTTGAACTTCTTCTGCACTCCTTGTAGAGTCCTATGCAGACTCTTCTACTATTTTTCTCGGCTTGAAAACCTTTAAAGCTCACCATCCTTTTGTGAACTTCTCGTGCCCTCCTGGCACCTTCTCGCTCTTCCTCCTGAGATTGTAAGATGGAATTACAATATATTGGGTGCACTCCTTGTGCTTGGCTAAGCTATTCGACAGTCCCTCCCTTTTCCTTTGGAAAGGTTTAAGGCATATCCTTTCCTTGGTTGATGCACTCTTGTAAATCCTTCCTTCCTCAGAATGTCCAGTAATTACGGGATTCTCCTAAGGATTCCAATACTTTCAACTGTGTTGTCCTTGTGCACACTTTCACTAACTCGATGCCCTCCTGGCAGAGTGTTTCAGAGTGTTCAGTAACTCTTAACTTTTCTTCCTCCTACACAGTATTTCTTTCCAAGCTACTTAACCACCTTGAAATTTCTCTCTGAGTATGTGACTAAATCTGGTATGCCTTCCTGACAACTTCCCTTCTAAATCCATTGAGTTCAGACATGCACTCCTTGAGTAAGCTCACAGAGTTTCCTCTCTCTGTCGCGCACTCCTTGCACTTTTCCTAGAGAACCAGACTCAAATCAACACACTCGCATATAGAAAAATATATCTCTATCCCTACAGACAATTCCTAACATACATCTATAGTTCAAATGCATACAATTGACATTCATAACACAACATCCATTACACAAAAATTGATAATAGGAAAAATTGTCCATTTATATTAATGGGGGAATGTCAAATTACAGTGGTGGAGTCCGAGGTACAACTGATTCTCGACTCTCTACATTTTTCCTCTATCATTTAGCTCCAAAACTACAGCCAACCAACCTTACTTGGAAGCAATAAAATAATTTATACAAGAGGGGCTAAACGAGATTCCCTTGCAAGATAAACTAGTGGTGTCAAATCACCATTCAAAATGCCTATCGAAAGGGAAAATTACAATGATGGAAATCTGCTCCAAATCGAATGCAGATTCCCCCGCCTTCAACCACTTAATGGAGACCTTATCTCCATCTTGTGTAAAGACAAAATCTTTCTCTTCCAGCTCGTCATCATTAATGTCTAGATCATGCCTTGGACATTCGAGGAAAAAATGAGAGGGAGGTGCCACTCCTCCCTTAAATGCGCACCATGCATGAAATTTGGCTAGCGCGTGATGAGGTGGAGAGATGCTCCGACATCATACTCCATGGCTACGAAAATTATGAGCTCTTTCTCATGATATTTCTAGTGTGTTTGAAATCCTCCTGGATCCCAAACTTTCTCCTGGAGCTGTCTCTCGACTCCTCTGCTTTCCTTCTTTTTCTCCTGCATCATCCCCACTGCTCGTGTGGGTTTCCTTTAATCTAGCTTCTTCATGCTAGCATCTCTTGTTACTGACCTCGACATTAGCTTCCTAAACTCTTGGATCACCTCATTCGTCTTCTCCATCGACTGGCTCTTCTGTTGCAAACTAGATCATTGCACTCCTTCCTCATCTCTGGGTAAATCACATCGATCTCCCGTGTTATCTTTTCCATCTATTGTGGCCTTAACTTGCCACTCTGCTACAACCTCCACTTTGGCAGTCTCCTCATCACCGAGTTGTTGCTCAGCCTTTCCTCTTGACAGATTGACCACTGTCATTTCCTTGGCTAGTTCATTTCCATCTTCCTCCAGTTGTTCCTCATGTTGGAGTGTTTCCTTTGGTATGGCTACCTCCTGGCAGCCACTTTCTCATTCTGGATTGTTCAAACAATCCTCCACTATCTCTAGCTCCTTTTCCCATGGATTGAGCATCTTAAATGCATGCTCTTTTTCTCCTGCTGTGGTAGACATCAATATCTTCTCCTTCTCCTCCCTTATGAAAATCTCTGTTGATCGTCCTTCTGTTGCATATGCAACATCTCCGCTAACTTCTTCTCGATTGCTTGGAAGGAATATCTAGATTCCCCCAATGACCATAATGCTCTTCTGACCCTTCTCCTCGGTGGTGGAAGTATTTAACTTATCATCTTCTTCATTCACATGGCTCATAGTTCTACGTGAATCTTCATTTGATCGAGGTATTTCTTCTGCCTCCTCATCTGTCAACTCTCCCTGCTGATGTGAACCCTCAATAGAGCTCATTTCTTCTCCCTTTCCCACCTGGAAATATGAGATGTCTCCACTGCCCACCTGGAAGTCTATGAGATCCACTGACCTCTTCACGTCGCCCACCTAGAAATCCACAAGACCCTTTCCAGATCTCTTTCTCTTATGAATGAGTGTTTCAGCATGCCTCAACCACCTTTTTATCATTCATTGTTTCCCTATTTCCAACAACTTCTGAACATGCCATTTAGTTGTTCTCTTCAAGGGCCCTTCATACCTCCATTGTATCCTTGCCTTCTGTTGCATCTTAAATGCTAACATCTCCATCTTGGCTCATATTTTACTGAGCTCCTTGTCTATCTCTGCTTTTCTCTTCTCCTTTCGGCATGCTCCTTGACCACACTTATGGCCTTTAGTAGCCATCTTCACTTTCTACCTTCCCTCCTGGCAAGTCTGTTGTTCACTCTGCAACTGAGAGCATCTCCAGCTTCTCCTTCACCTGAAATCTACAAATGAGAATTGTGCTCTGATACCACTTGGAAACGACCTCCCAGTCTAGGATCTTTCACAACACTAAGTCGAAACGACTCCTTGGATTCCTTCCTGGAAACCAAAATTTCTATCACATGTCCTTCCTCTTTTTTTGGCACAGGTTATGTGGCACCCATAGACCCTTTCTTTATCACTTTCAAAGTTCAATGTTGATAGTACTTGCCCTCTATGCTAGACTCCCTCCTTGATGTGACCACGGACTTTGAACATGGGCCCGCTCCCTTCACGATCCCCTGCTTTGGGACTTTCGCGAGTGACTTACTCCTCCTTCCCGATTTATGAATCAGCGAACTCTTTGGGACCATATCTACGGTCCATGTTCCTCTTGCGATCAACGAGTGTGATCAATTTGCGAGTTCTGAATTCGTGAGTCCTGTCTTCTCCTAGATATTTGGGTATTCTTTCCTCGAATTATCCTAAACTGCATGGATCTCTACCACGTGCCCTCTGTATCCAACGATCCATAACTACTTCACACCTCTTGACTTCACGAAGATCTCCATCTGCTCCTGGCAGACCTTCTGAAGTTCCTCCTCCCAAACCTCTCAATCTTCTGCCACCTGTCTCCTCCTCTACGATGATTTCACTATCTTCGGGACTTCGACAAGTTCCCGACTCCTTTGCAAACTTAGAAATTTTTTTCCTTTCGAGACTTAGGTTGTTATCGAACTTCTTCTGCACTCCTTGTAGAGTCCTACACAAACTCTTTTGCAATTTTTCTCATCTTTAAAGCTCACCGTCCTTTTGTTAACTTCTCATACCATCTTGGAAGCTTCTTGCTCTTCCTCCTGATCTTGTAAGATGGAATTAGAGTATCTTGGGCACACTACTTGTTCTTGGATAAGTTGTTCGACAGTCTCTCCCTTTTCCTCTGGAAAAGTTTAAGGCATCTCCTTTCCTTTGTCGATGCACTACTGCAAAGCCTTCCTTCATCAGAATGTTCTGTAATTCTGGGATTCTCCTAAGGATTCCAACACTTTCAACTGTGTTGTCCTTGTGCACACTTGGACTAACTCGATGCCCTCCTGGTAGAGTGTTTCAGAGTGTTTAGTAACTCTGAACTGTGCTTCCTCCTACATTGTCTTTCTTTCCAAGGTACCTAACCACCTTGAAATTTCTCCCTGAGCCTGTGACTAAATCTGGTATGCCCTCCTGACAACTTCCCTTCTTACTCCACTGAGTTCATACACGCACTCCTTGTGTCGGCTCATAGAGTTTCCTCTCTCTGTCGCACACTCCTTGCATTAAGCCTAGAGAACCAGACTTAACTCAACACACTCGTAGATAGAAAAATGTATTTCTATCCCTGCAGACAATTCCTAACATACATCTATAGTTCAAATGCATACAAATGAAATTCATAACACAATATCCATTACAAAAAAATTGATAATAGGAAAAATTGTCATTTTCTATTAATGGTGGAATTTTAAATTACAATGGCGGAGTCCGAGGTACAACTTATTTTTTACTCTCTTCATTTCTCCTCTATCATCTAAATCCAAACCTATAGCCAACGAACCTTACTTGGCAGCAATACCAAAATTTATACAAGAGGGGATCAACGATCTTTCCTCGCAAGCTAAACTAGTGGTGTCAAATCACCATTCAAAATGCCTATCGAAAGGGAAAATTACAATGATG
The DNA here is from genome assembly GCA_032191745.1 of Picea mariana. Classification (NCBI taxonomy): domain Eukaryota; kingdom Viridiplantae; phylum Streptophyta; class Pinopsida; order Pinales; family Pinaceae; genus Picea; species Picea mariana. The sequence continues at coordinate 38,706 of JASDQU010587282.1, read as the reverse complement.
GAAATCTGCTCCTAATCGGATGTAGATTCCCCCGTCGTCAACCAAATGGTGACCTTATCTCCAGCTTTTGCGAAGGCACAATCCTTCTCTTCTAGCTCGTCATCATTAATTTATGGATCATGTCTTTGATCTTCGAGGCAAAAATGAGAGGCCGGTGCCTCTCCTTCCTTAACTGTGCACCATGCGTGAAATATGGTTGGTGTGCGCTGAGGTGGAGCGATTCTCCTTCATAACATGTCCTCAATAACGACTACATGATCTCTATATATACCTATTCACACATTGCATATGTGGCCCCTTTATTATTAGGCCAACTCTATTCCATATACATTTAAACAATACATGTACATTTAACCCCATATACGCCCCATCTTGGGGTCATATCATTTACATTTAACCCCATATATGACCCCTTTGGGGTTGTATCATAGTACCCTCCTCCAAAAAGATTTGTCTTGACAACTTTGTAGTTAACGGATTTACATGTGATGGAACGAAGTAATATGATTTTCTTATGTTATTTCTTTCTTCTTTCCAATGATGATGATCCATCCATCCAAAATAAATTCTTTTCAGTCTTAATATGTGGTGGATAGTTGTTGCATACTTTTCTTTCCCTTGATTCCATGTATTGTTGTTGAAGCTTCTCCAATTTGTAGTAGATGTTGGTCTCTGATAATATCCTATTGAATAATGGTTTTTTGATTCCATGTTCCATGAATATTGATGATTAATCCATCTTCTCCCTTTGTAATTTTAATATTGATATTCTTGTCGTCCTTGAAATATTTCCTTATAATGAGGGTGTCAATATGGTTTCACATTTGGCGGGTTTCCTTCACTCTGCACACCCATTTCAACTATATTTTTTTTAGATACAATGACATCCTCTATCCTCTTTGATTGGTCTTTGATTACTCTAACATTGGAGATAATACCATCATATTTGATATGTACATCCTCTAGATATAGTTCAACTTATTCAAGTATATTTTAGTGGCCTTCTTGAATATTGTCTTATATTTCTCCTTTTGAAGTTGCAATGTGACCCCAGACATCAAATTCTTACATCCTTCTTGAATTATAGATTGCATTTCCGATTTTACCTCATTGGTGTTTAGGGATTCCTTAACCTTCATGCATATTTCCTCTTCAATTTTTTTTGATCAAGTTCTCTTCAATTTTTATGGTAACAACTTCATCCATATTCGTTGATTTAGATTCATGTAATTTGCCTTTTCACCTTATTAACATCATTAAGAATTTATTGGTTATGCTTATGCATCCTTTTTATTTCTTCATCTTTCTTTTTCAATTCTTCATTTAACTTATTATTTTCCAACTTTCATTTGCTAATATTTTATTTCTTTAAATTCTTAACCTCATTAATGACTGATTCATTAAGGGATTGAATCTTGCAAAACTCGTCATATTTCTTAATAATATATAAATTCTTAGTTCTTCAATATCATTTTGCAATCTGGAAACTTTTTCTTTATCTTGAACTAACTCATCTTGAATTTTATGCATCACTTCCATTTTTTAGTCCTCGATCCATTTGTTTGAGAATAATTCTTCAAATACTTCCCATGTGGAACTTCATATAATATATTTATCAATACTCATACACCACTCTCTAGATTCACCATTCAAATGAAAACTTGCGCCAAAAGGTTTCTTGCAATTTTTCCTTATCATCCTCAACCATTCATGAGGATTGATTTTAGTTTTATCTTTATCTCCACTAAAGTTAGATATTTTTATTAGTTCTACTTGGGATCCAACTACAAACCTCTACTTATGACCTTAATATTCACAATAATTTCCAAAATTTTTATTATTATTTTTCCAACATATTATCCTGTCTTTCCTCTTTCCAATGAATTTTGAATCACCTCAATTGGACATCCCAATCAAAAGTTATGATAGTTTTAAGTGAACATACCTTTTAAAACCCTAATTTGGAGTTTGTTCTTATAGCCAACCTTTCTTTTCATGTATCTCTGAAATTTTAGCCCTTATGAATATAAAATTTAGACATGTAGTACTATGATATGTCTTCATTGAAAGCCATAGGTCTAACCAAAATTTTATGTTCCAAGTGAAATTTACGTTAACTTTCACAAACCTTGTTGATTCTTGGACCTTTCTAGATAGCAAACTTTTATAGAATGCCACATGTCCACTATATAATATCTTATTCTAAAATTTTAACCTGAAATAATATTGTTTGTATCCTTCTAACAAACCTGGTGGCACTCAATTTTGAATTTCCAAGCTTTAGATATGACACTTCAACCAAGAACACCTATTTGATGCTAGTTTGAGGACTAGTCAAATACCCCTACTTCTCATAGTCGATATATCATAAATCAAAATAATCCAAAAACTACAAATTTTATCACAAGTACTTCACTATGTGTCCTTAGGATCTTGAAAATTTTGTTGGTTGTGGAACTTGATTATCTTCCTGATTCATATGTCTTTATTTTCAGAAATTTTTATACCCCACGAAGACTTTACACCCTAGAATAATGTACACTCATCCACACCGGGGAGTGCAGGGGGGGTTAACCCCCCTGCGGGGGTTTGGGGGCGAAGCCCCCAAAGGAAAAATTGCCTTGTAAATGTGTATTGTAATTTCATTGTAAGTTTGGACTGTTCATTATAAGGTCGCATATCTAATGATAGAAGTTATGTTAGGGTTTTTTTCCCTAGAAGGAAACCCTCTTTTATGAGGGAAATGTATTGCAGTGATGTATCATAGCGAATATTGCATTCTGAGAGAGGAGACTATGGGATAAACAAGAGGAAGTTACAACGGGTGTGTTGTAGGTTGTATCCCTTCATTTGCTAGATAATAATAAAGGAAGGACCTAGCAATTTATCTGGTGGACTTAGCCCACACTCGGTGAACCACGTATATCTGTGTCTCTATTGTATTGTGTATCTTCTTTGTTTTATTTCCTCATTTGTTTTATTTTATTGCTCTGTGATCCTGTTTTTCTAACAAATTTCACATTATGAAACATCACCAAACAAACATTATATTAAAATGACTCATTTGAGACTGATTTCAGAGCTAGTAAAAATCCCTAACTTTCATAGGATGTATATCCAAAAGTAAAATCAATCAAAACCCGAATTTGTTATCAAATGTACTTTGCTATGTATTCTCAGTATTCTAAACATTTCATAGTCCAAAAACTTACAATTTTTTTTTATAGAAAATGTTCTAAGATGACTCGTTTGAAGCAGCAAAATGCTACAATCTATGCTATGATACCAAATGTTATGTTCCAAATGATTAAAATATAAAAACAAACTAGAAGTACATACCATGTACACCAATGTGAACATGAAGCACAACTCCATGATAAATAAGAGAGATAGGAGTTACACAATAACTCCTTAAATAATAGGATCTAACCTCCTCCAAATATCCAAATATATTCATACTCCACAATTGGCATGTCCTCAATAATGACTACATGATCTCTACATATATACCTATTCACACATTGTATGTGACCCCTTTATTATTAGGTTAACCCTATTACATATACATTTACACATTGCATATACATTTAACCCCATATATGTCTCCCCTTAGGGTCATATGATGTACATTTAACCTCATATATGCCCCCCTTGGGGTCATATCAGTTATTTACCCAAAAGGGAAACATGCATGCAACAAGTGATCTTTTAAAGACTCAACAGAAAAATCAATAAGAATATCTACATGAAAATTCCATTTGATTCTTCAATGAAGTAAGTTAAACCATGAAAATTTTGAAAAAGCAAATCTAATGAACCATGCAACCTACTTATTGCAATATTTTTCTATTTCTTTTCTTGCAATAAATGAAACCTAGCAGACCCTAATTAATCAACCAATTGAACAACTAAGAAGAATCTATCTAACACACCTCAAACATGCACATGAACAAACAAGTAAGCGAAGAAACCTACAATGGTTTTTGTTTTTAAAGATGAATGTAACTAGGAAAACATGCAACATATAATAAATGAYCACAAACATACACCAAGGAAACTAACCCAACAACTACGCTAATAAAACTTAGGAAAATAGGGATAAAAGATTGAAAAAAATCCTYCRAGGGGGCACTTACACMTTTTTTGAGGGAAGTGTGTGAGTTCTCATAGTCCACTTCACTAAAACATGAGAGTACTCACTCTATCTCCAAGCAAAGCCAACGAGTGGATGTAGTTAAGGGAGAAAAAAATCAATAAAGCTTCAGAAAATGTATTGAACTTTAGCCTAAAGGGGCTATAAAGAAACAACCACACATGCAATAGACCAAAGAAATTACACAAACATCCTAGAAGTAATAGGGCTCGTCCTACAGAGAATAACTTTAGGAGTTCCCTAGTGGAGTCGCTAGTTCTATTACATAAGAGATAGCTCTAACATATGACTAGGGTGAAATCATAATAAATCAAAAAGCATAGATAACACTTTGTCTTTCTCCAAGTTAATCCTACAATAGATTCAGAAATAACTATCGAGTTAGTTAGAGGACTTAGTTGATGATTGGATAGTTGGAGGTGAGATTGTTGAGCTATATTCTCTCCAATATTCTTTCTCCTCTAGGGGATTCTCAACCTATGCACAAATAACAATACCTTCCTCAAACATATATGGTGGTTATAACTAAATTATGCAATAACTAACTAACTAACTCAAGTCCGGAGAGTGAGAACCAAAACTAGAAACTAATAATCAAACATATGCATGAAAGTAGACAATATCTTGGGTGAGGGGCGGAAGATAGACCTCTATTTTATAAATGAAAAAAATAGTGCAAATAAATTTTACCTCACTTCTATTACCAATATCATTTGTAAACGCTATTCGGATTCATCCTACCCTAGGTCACTCAAGACTGCTCAATCTCCAATGTTCTACTCCACTCAAAGACGAGACATACAAGGATGTCTTAGATCTCTTTCTTGGAAAGTGGGAGATGCAATTTATTGAGGATGGGATAACTCAGGGAGATTCTAGTCATAAAAACCTTGGGAAAATAGTTGTCACTGTTGGGGATCATATGATAACGTTGATATCATGGGAGTAGTTTGTTAAGTTTCCTCCTTTGAAGCCTTACTTATACCACTTCAATGTGGTTAAGACCATTTCTCACTATAGTTAGGAAGTTATGAAATTAATTTGCCCATAAACTTCATGCATTAGTGCGTAATTTTCATGATTTTATATGTTTTGGTCACTTGAGAATGCACTCACACATTTCCATAATGAAACCGTACCCGCACTCTTTAGGAATGAAACAAAGGAATATATGCAAAATAAGATTCATTTTATAGAATTAGGAAAGACAATAAATAGCCAAATTTAGGTAGATGATAGAATTAAAGATTGTAGAATTTGGAAAGACAATAATTAACCAAATTTAATGCATCTAAACTAAGGTGATTAAAGATGCTATAACATAGATAATCAACATCACTTACTTCACTTTTTTTTAATTTTTATTTTAAAGGGAATTAAAGATGCTATAACATAAATAATCAACAACATCACTTACTTCACTTTTTTTTTATTTTAATTTTAATTATTAATGTTAATTAATTATAAATAATTATCCTAACACTTGACAACTAAAATATAAATTTTAAATTAAATTCTTATAATTATACACTTTATCAATCATTTAAACGTTCATGGATATCTATACAGGATATCTATAAAGTGAAGACATATTTTATCCAAAACAATTCAAAACATAATCTTCATTTAAAAAAGTCATCATAAACTCTTTAAAAAAAACTCAAAAGATAATTTCTATTAAAAAAACCTAATTGAAATCATTTATAAGCTAAAATAAATAATTGAAATCATTTATAAGCTAAAATAAATAATTGATATTGAAATCTTTCATATTGATTTCCATTTTTACACATCTTAACTTGAATTAGAAGTTTGGCAATAATTTAAAAAGAAAATAACAATGAAATAAGCATTTAAAAACAAATTAGCTTGTATAAGAAAATTGTCTAAAATTAGCTTCTAATGGGTGATATTTAAAAAAAAATAACAATGAAAATAAATAAATTTAAAAAAAAAATTAATAATAAAAATAAATATCAAGAGAAAAATAAAAATATTAATTTTTATGTTTGAAAATAAATCTTCATAAACATTAATTAATTATGCCAAAAAAAATTAAATAGATAAGAACACAACATCAAGACTGAGAATTACCTCTCCTGATGGGGTGTGTATCATGGAAAGGAATGGAGACAACCAACAACCAACGAGGCATCAACCACCTCACAAGCGCTTGTCCCTCCCTATCTCTCACACAGTGAATTTAAAGAAGCTTCATTGCTACCAGCGCCATTCCTGTCTATTCGATGGATCCGTCATTACTCGGGTCACCTCTGCTCGTGTGCATCCTCTCCTCTCAGCGGTCCTTACATCATGAATTTCCCCAGTGTCACCTTCAACTCTATTCTATTCTTGTTGAGTCTTCTCGTGGTCTACGCCCTCCTCTGGTGCTCCTTGGCCTTCTTCGTCTTCTCCCTTTGCTTGCTTGCCTTTTCTCCGCTTCAGCGATGCCGAGTTGAGTCTTCTCGTGGTCTGCCCCCTCCTCTGGTGCTCCTTGGCCTTCTTCGCCTTCTCCCTTTGCCTGCTTGCCTTTTCTCCGTTTCATCCATGCCGAGACTGCAAGGGAAATCCAAACGCAGTTCGACCTGACAACAAAATCGACCGTGTTTGGCAATTCGACTGTCGCCTACCCCTGCACCCTCACACAGTTCATCACCCTCCTCGCCAACCTCTTCGAAGCAGTCTGCCCATAGTCTCAACGATCTTTTGCACCTCTCCTCACCTTACGCATGTAGAATTGAATAATTCGACCTCCAAAAAAACTCACTAGACTTCAACCCACAGCCAATACCAGACTTGAC
>JASDQU010587282.1:17601-31732 GCA_032191745.1 Picea mariana | reverse complement strand
CTCCTTTGAAGTCTTACTTATACCACTTCAATGTGGTTAAGACCATTTCTCACTATAGTTAGGAAGTTATGAAATTAATTTGCCCATAAACTTCATGCATTAGTGCGTAATTTTCATGATTTTATATGTTTTGGTCACTTGAGAATGCACTCACACATTTCCATAATGAAACCGTCTAGTACCCGCACTCTTTAGGAATGAAACAAAGGAGTATATGCAAAATAAGATTCATTTTATAGAATTAGGAAAGACAATAAATAGCCAAATTTAGGTAGATGATAGAATTGAAGATTGTAGAATTTGGAAAGACAATAATTAACCAAATTTAATGCATCTAAACTAAGGTGATTAAAGATGCTATAACATAGATAATCAACAACATCACTTACTTCACTTTTTTTTAATTTTTATTTTAAAGGGGATTAAAGATGCTATAACATAAATAATCAACAACATCACTTACTTCACTTTTTTTTTTTTTAATTTTAATTATTAATGTTAATTAATTATAAATAATTATCCTAACACTTCACAACTAAAATATAAATTTTCAATTGAATTCTTATAATTATACACTTTATCAATCATTTAAACGTTCATGGATATCTATACATGATATCTATAAAGTGAAGACATATTTTATGCAAAACAATTCAAAACATAATCTTCATTTAAAAAAGTCATCATAAACTCTTTAAAAAAACTCAAAAGATAATTTCTATTAAAAAAACCTAATTGAAATCATTTATAAGCTAAAATAAATAATTGAAATCATTTATAAGCTAAAATAAATAATTGATATTGAAATCTTTCATATTGATTTCCATTTTTACACATCTAACTAGAAGTTTGGCAATAATTTAAAAAGAAAATAACAATGAAATAAGCATTCAAAAACAAATTAGCTTGTATAAGAAAATTGTCTAAAATTAGCTTTTAATAGGTGATATTTAAAAAAAAATAACAATGAAAATAAATAAATTGTAAAGAAAATTAATAATAAAAATAAATATCAAGAGAAAAATAAAAATATTAATTTTTATGTTTGAAAATAAATCTTCATAAACATTAATTAATTATGCCAAAAAAAATTAAATAGATAAGAACACAACATCAACACTGAGAATTACCTCTCCTGATGGGGTGTGTATCATGGAAAGAAATGGAGACAACCAACAACCAACGAGGCATCAACCACCTGACAAGCGCTTGTCCCTCCCTATCTCCCACATTATGAATTTAAAGAAGCTTCATTGCTACCAGAGCGTCATTCCTGTCTATTCGATGGATCCGTCATTACTCGAGTCACCTATGCTCGTGTGCATCCTCTCCTCTCAGCGGTCCTTACATCATGCATTTCCCTAGTGTCACCTTCAACTCTATTCTATTCTTGCTGAGTCTTCTCGTGGTCTGCGCCCTCCTCTGGTGCTCCTTGGTCTTCTTCGTCTTCTCCCTTTGCCTGCTTGCCTTTTCTCCGCTTCAGCCATGCCGAGTTGAGTCTTCTCGTGGTCTACGCCCTCCTCTGGTGCTCCTTGGCCTTCTTCGCCTTCTCCCTTTGCCTGCTTGCCTTTTCTCCGTTTCAGCCATGCCGAGACTGCGAGGGAAGTCCAAACGCAGTTCGACCTGACAACAAAATCGACCGTGTTTGACAATTCGACTGCCGCCTACCCCTGCACCCTCACACAGTTCATCACCCTCCTCGCCAACCTCTTCGGAGGAGTCTGCCCATAGTCTCAACGATCTTTTGCACCTCTCCTCACCTTATGCATGTAGAATTGAATAATTTGACCTCCAAAAAAACTCACTAAACTTCAACCCACAAAGAAACTCACTAGACTTCAACCCACAGCCAATACCAGACTTGGCCTCCTCTTCGCAACCAACCACAATCGCTCCTCCCAATTCTCCTAAAAATTCTGCACCTTAGCTTTTGCTAGTGCATTCACCACCGATCCAATCTCCACGTGAAGGTTTCTTTGGTGGCCATAGAAAACATCACGAGCAGCCCCACTCTCGCTAAGACTATGCCACCTGCACCTAAGACTGTGCCACCTTGGCAAAGACGACCTTGCAATAAACTCATCTCTTAGATATGATAAAATTATATTATTTACAATAAACTTAGATATGATAAATTGACATCCATTACAGGTTGGTAGTCACATCTTCGGTCGAATTAATTTGTGAAACCTTAGTCCGCGTCTAAAATTGGTTTGAGTCTAGCGAATGACTTGATCTACGAATTTGTGTCGCGTCAGATTCGATTTGATGAGCCTGGGAAACCCACATCGTCGATCCGTTGGAAACGGGCCCGCACAGTTCGTCAAACTATTAAAGCATGGAACGGCTCGCACAGTTCTCTTCATTGGAACTCTCAACTTTTTCTGTCATTTCTGGAATCATATAGACATCGGAGGCGCTACCTATCTATTTTAAGCAATTGAAGGCTGGAAGATCATGTAATATGTGAATCTGCCGGTAGTTTTAGTAGTTGTGTGGGCTAAGGCCAGAGGTTTGTTTGTGCTTTCCGCGAGACCAGCACCATTTCAAAGAAAATTCCCGTCCGTTCAATTTCATACAGGAGAATTTGATGATTCAGCCATGAGCTCGGAAGTTCCTTCTGATCACCCCGATGAGAAATCTTATGACTACCCCAATGATCTTAGAATTTCAATCATAATATGGGCCACAATTTTTCTTGTTTTTGTTGTTCTGCTCCTCCCCGGACGGATTTGGAGAGACCCCGTTGGATTTTTCAGACGGAGATGGCGGAGATCATCTACTGAGCGACCTCCGTTTCATTTAAGAGGACAAGAACCGTCGAGGGCGCGGAATGTGGGGTCGGATTCTGCGATATTAGGAACTCTGCTCACGTCATCTCCTGAGAGTCCTCCGTTTCATTTTACAGGAGAAGAACCGTCGAGTGTGCAGAATGTGAGGTTGGATTCTGCGATATTAGAGACTCTGACCACGTTTCTCATTGAATCGCCGAATTTCAATGATCGCGCAAGTTCCGGAGAAGAATTTAATCTGCAGAACCCAAGAGCTATATCATCTTCGGGTAAGCAGAAGCAGATTGTTGCAGAGATTGATGAGGGAACCTCTGGAGGAAGAGCATTCTCGACTCCCGTCGAAGTCCATCGGCCTTGTTCACCAAATGGCTCGCAGTCATCTTCAAGCTCTCCCGTTACTCGCGTTACTTCACCTACGAGGATCGCAAGCAGAGACAGAGAGTGGATTGCGGTCTTCCCATCCGATCATCCAGCTGAATGCGAGGACGAAAATAATGATCAGTAGACTTCGGCAACCATATTCTACAGTGTACAGACACATACAGATATAATTTTACCGACCTTATAAAGATCAAATAATTCATCAAGATTGAGGTGTATCGTCGTCTTTATTCTATTTGGATAAAATGTATATTCAGAAAAGAGATACAGAAAGGTACTTGAGTTGCCAGACCTTTGCATATAATACATTCTTTATTTTTGTTTCTATGTAGTTTCTTGATTTTCTTTTGGATGGAATAGACGTTTGCAACTTCATGCTCAATCTCCATAATGACCAAACTTCTTAATCCATTCTAATATATAAGAAGGAACGAAGCGATTCATATTCATATACAGATTATTTTGATCAACATGAAAAAACAATTTGAAAGGAAGCATGATTTGTTTTCAAATCAGATTATTCCACATCATATGGGTTTGATGTGGAATCCAATGTTGGGCCACGATTTCTAGCTTGGGTTTCTCTGCAGCTCCGAATTTGGATACTTATTTAGCAATTAGTTTAAGAGAACATAATATGTGTAACATAACTGATAAGTATAACTTGACCTACATAATTGAAGTGCACTGTACAGTTTACATCTGGCTGGGTGACGTTAATAATTCATCTTACTCCTGAATCCTTGAAGCAAAAGATAATCCGATATTTTTTCTTGGGAGGCTTCTCGCTCGCATGGGAAATCTTGGGAGGCTTCTAGCTCGCTGAGAAATCTTGTGAAGCTTTTTAGAAATTTTTGTTCGTTAGATCATCGAAATTTTTATTTGCCAAATTCCAGTCAAGACAGTCGGAAACCGGGCAATTTAGTTGTTCCATAGTCACGCCTGACATGACAGGAATCTTCTGGTGGTAAACAAATCGGTGAAACCATTTACATTTACAAGTCTAGCATGTAGCTTAGTTCCTTCGTTTAGTGCCTCCATAGACTAGCCTGCAATGGGTAAGGGTGGAAAATTTGTTTCTTATATCAATTTCTATTAATTCTATTAAAAGATAAAGACTTCTATCTTCATTTACTGATCTGCAAAATTGAAATTATTTTTTATTATGGAAATTTTTGTATATGCCTGCTATGCATGATTATTCTTAATGATGTTTATAGGGATTTGGTTTTTATGACATTTTATAAATATTTAGATATTATATTTCGTTGCATTCTTTAAATTCACATTATGCATGCATTTTGTTTAGATCTTTTCTAACTAGGGAGGTTTTTTTTATTGATATTATGGGAAAATTACAGTTAAAAGTTGGAATTTGATAGCGGACTTTATGTTTCACATGGATGATTTGAGTTTGTCAATGTAATTTTGGATGATTTGAGTATGTCAATGTAATTTTGTGATAAAAATATCATATAGATATGTAACAACTTTATGTTATGGATAATAGAGATTTAAAAACATATTCTCTATGGTTAATGAAGTAGTTAGTTTGTCAACTCACTAGAGGAATTGGAGTGCTTACCTTTTTGGTCATCTAATGAAGATTAACCAAAGGTTAAAAAACTTGGTTTACATTTAGAGTACAAGGAAGTCATCTAATGAAGATATACCAAAGGTAAAAAACTTGATGAAAGACTTAGAGTACAAGGAAGGTCATTCTAAATATAAGTACTAATTTATAGAAGATATCATATGTATATAGGATGAGTTTCAACCAAATGATCTTGTAAAACTAGTTATAATTACAAAATCAACAAATGAACCATAACTTGAAGGTGACAAGTGACAATTTAAAATGTTTCTTACTGTTATTATTGTTGATAGAGAAAAAAAAATGAAGAAAACAAAAACAATTAGCTAAAATAGATGTGCACAATGACATACTAAATTGAAAATAAAATATAGCAAAAGAAGAAAAGCATAAAAGCATAAAAACCAATAATATTTCTAAGCTACAATACAAAAATGTTCAATATAGAATAATAAATTCATAATGAGATCTAATATAACTCAAAGTAGGTGAACATGGAGTCTAAGGAGATTTAACTCATGGATTACTTTGAAGATCCCTATGAAGGGAGACAACTATCTCCTTAAGAATTGAAAGCCTTGGTCCTAAGAGGATTCATGCCTGTATCACAAGAAACTTTGACATTTTGGATAAAATTATAGAAAAAGAAATAAAAATAGGTAAAATTCAATTCAAAGATTAAGATATGGGGACATACAATATTATTGAAGGTACAAGTCCTACGTATAAGACACCTAGAACTAATTATAACTTTGAAGTTGATAGAAGCAAGCTTGAGGTTGTGAGAATTAAAGTATTAATTAATGTCATTCATGCCCATTGTCTTTGAGGATCTAATAGTGTTTCAACATGATTTGATTAGGGGTGAGGAAACTTAATATTTAAATCCTTTAAAAGAGTGAGGAAAGTATGAGTATTACTACACTGATAAATTCCTAAATTCTCGATATTCCAGCAAAAATGTTCTTTCAATTACCTATTCTACAAAGGTTAGGGCTTGCAGGGTCATAATGAAAAATGAGTAATGCGTGTTCTAACTCTATGATATACTTGAGGATTCCTTACAATAGTACTTGGTTGAATCTTTTAGGGCACCAACTAAGGATGATAGCTGATACCCCTAGCTATAATACTCAATTACTTGGTATGCTATAGTGATCTCCCTAAGTGTTGTTCTTGGTGTACTATAGTAGTAGTATGGTCTAGAGGACTATCTAAGGTTAGTTTCAGGTGCTCCTAGAGGGCTTTTGATATACCCAAGGGTATGTGGGAGATCAATTTTGTAGTTATATTCAGTTTGATCCCATACAACTTGAAGGAGAGGTTACAAGGGTGTTCAACTAGGTGATGCCACTTGTATTCATCACGTGTATTCTTCCCCAATGGTAGGTTTACTTGTTTAATGATAGATCTCTATGTTTGATGACGCTTGAACATGTCTCTATCTTAAAACAAAAATTCTAAAATTGGTGCATGTGATGGTTTAAGAAAGAGCTCTAATACCACTTGCAATCTACTTAACTAACATAAACAAGAAAACAAACAATATTTAGATATAAATATAAGTGCAAAAAAAAAAAATACAAGAGACAATGAGATTAAACCTACATAATATAATCTTGCAATTAAACCTACAAAATATAACCCTTGTATTTATACTCTAGAAGAGAGAGCAATGTTCATGGGCCTCTTCGATGAGGAAACCTCCTTTGAGAAAAGATCTAATACTATAACAATATTTCACAAAATATTACGTAGTCGTTTAGTTCAACAAATAGCTTCTTACAAGAAAATCCCCACCGTCGTGAGTCCATCTTCATTTCCGCCCCTCTTCAAAGGACATATTACATTAATTACCTAATTTCTAAGTACCACCAAATAGGGAGGTTATGATAGGACCCTAACACTTTTTCATAAAACCAAATTGCTTCTCTCCTTGGTGCTCAAGAACTTCTCTTTATTTTTTATCATATATGTATATGCTTCCCTCATAAATTTGATACTATAACTTCCTTCTTATTTTGAATGCACAAAGTTGTACTTTAGAACTTTGTGCCTATTTGAGTCCTTAATGCCCATTTTTTTGAAAAATACATGGAATGCGTGTATGTATTCTTGCACAAGATATCCTTAACGTTTGAGTTCTCTTCACTTGGCATATTGGCTATCATAATTTCCCATAGGAAGGTATTTCTCACTGAGGACATTCACAAAATATTACCTTATATCTTAAGGTATGAAAGGATTATATATTCAAACAAGGTATTTCCTTATTATCATCAATGGTAGTATGCTATTATGCTAACAATAACTCTCCCACGAATCACTTTCATTGGGGCAAAGGTAATTTTTTCTCTTCCCTAGAAGTTGTTAACTTAAAATTACACTTCTCAAAGAATATTGAATCATGTTTCTATGGTGTATGTATCCATATTACCTTCAAATTAAGCACTTTAAAGAATATTGAGCCATGTTTCTAAGGTGTATGTATCCATATTACCTTCAAATTAAGGGATGTAAAGGTTTAATTATACCTTGAATAACATTTATTCTTGAATAAAATTGTTCCACGGTTTCAAAAAAAATATACCAAGTCTCGAGACATTTTTGTATTTTGTATATAACTGGAGAATATTAATTCAAATGGAATGAAAAATATGGATTTTGTCCATAGAGAGGAGATATACAAAAGTTCCAGAGAGGGTTCTTGTCTAATTCTTCTTGGATTTGTCCAAAAATGAAAAATAGTGGTTTTTAAAGATCCAGGTCCAAGTCATTGACAAAGGTCTAGATTAAGATGAAACTATTGGAGAGAGTAAAATACGAAGACACACAAATAACTCATGAAGTAAATAAATCAATCCTAAGGGGATTGGAATGGGAATACTGAAATAGACCAAAATCCATTATTCTAGGCCACTTTTGGGGGATTTTTGAGATTTCTAGAGTAGGAAAAGTGACCTTAGATCAAAAAACTGGAAAACATCATTTACAAGAAATTTTATATCATCAAGACAAACAACTCTGGTTTATTGAAATTTTCCATATGTTCATAGATTGTGAGATAGTCATTTTTGCTAAAAATTCCAAGTCTGGAAAAAGAGGTGAGAAAATGACAAAGTTGCAACTTCTAGATTGTTGTAGTTTTTGATTGGTGTATCATATTGAAAATATTAGAGTTTATATGAATTCCTTGTAATTATTGTTATATATTTCTAATATAAAATTTTATTTATTTCTTGACATATTTTTTTTTGTAGTTGACAGAAGTTGACACTTCAAGAAATTACACCAGTGGAGAAAATGCACAAAAAGGATGAAAATGGTTTTTTCAAGAAGTCATAACTTTCAAATTAGAAATTGGATTGCAGAATGAGTGCATTCATTGAAAATATTATTTATTGAATAATAACATACAATTATTATAATTTGGAAAGTATTGATATAATTCTTCAGGAGTTGAGCAGAAAAAGGACATGCAGCATTATTTGACAGATTTCTATAATATGCATAATTCTAACAAAAATGGTTACTTGCACATTTTGCAAAATTAGAGGTATAATCATATAAATTTAAGCCTAATATTGGATGTTAGAGTCAAGGAAACATGATAGATCTTATAAAAGTTGGATGAGGAAAAATAAAAGAGCTACAAGGCAAGAAATGAAAAGTGGATACAGAATTCGAGAAGAGTGAAACTAAGGAATTATTATTCAGTTGCTAGAGAGTTTGAATGAATTAAAAGGGACAACAAAAAGGATTATCACATAGGACATGAAGCTAGTAGGTTGAGAATGTCATTAATGGGGCATAGAAAGGAAAAGTAAGACTCCATATCCTTGAATGTAGAGATGTGTAGATAGTTGAAAAACCTTGATGTGAAGGTTAAAAAGGAGCTTAGGAGGTGAGGTGTGAATCATATTTATGTGCCAAGAATAGGAGTTACTCAGAAGGATTTTCTAGCTATGAATTAGCTACCTTTTCTAAAATTACTCAGAACATGAAAGTCACTTCTGGTATAAGAGTTCGCAATGGAAGCAAGATATAGTGCATAAATCAGGGATAGATTAATGAAGGTTCTTACACTTGAAAAGTGGCACTGAATGAAGAAATAATTCCATTGGGAATGGTATTGACTGCCAAAAGTGGGAATTGTTGAATAAAGTAATTCAATGGACAACTAGAAGTAATATTAAGGACATGGAATGATTATGGGTAAGTCGGTTCAAGGCTGGTGTGGTAGCAAAGTAATTGAATGTTGTGAGCTACCTCATTTCAGGGTGTTGAACTATTTCATAAGGGTAAAGTTTGTATATGTTTTCCTAAGAGGAGTTGATGCAAATAGAACACATTGGTTGGATAACAAAATGTCTTGGAACTTGGATGGAAAGTGTTCAGATCAGGGAACAATAGTGTTGATGAGTAGAATGGGAGCACACAAGGAAACAATGCTCTGAAGGAATTCAAGGACAACCAACTACAACATAAACAAATCAAAAATAAGAGTGCATGATACATACAATGAAGTTAGAATGCATATGAATTAATATGAATGCTAACAATGAATGTTTGGTGCATATGGATGTGCATTTGTGCGTATGTACATACTTAAATATGCATATGTTATGCTTGTGGACTTAGAATATTCTGTTATTATGAAATAATGATGTTATGTTAAATTGAGTATGAATAACGATGGATTACGTATTCAGGAAAAACGATAAAGCGCGGTTAAAGATGTGGATGTTGTTGTTGTTTCTTATGAATTCCATACATGTGAAGACCCACGAGGGAGGTAAGAATGGTGATCAAAAGGATGGAGGATGAAGCCTGCGAACTTGTACAAATGCTAGCTGATTAGGAGCATCAAGTAGGTTGATAATAGCCATGCAGGTATGCATTTGATTTTTTCCAATGTTGAAGGGAATTGAGGTAAGAATTCCCTCAGTTAATTTTTCAAGATTTAAATTGATATGTAATGGCCGAAGGCCTAGAGTATGTAAATGTTTTTTATGCTAGAATGAGTTTAGATAAAATTTAGTTGCATATTGTGCTTTGATTGGTTATGGGATCATAACTGGGTTAATTCAAGAGACATATATTTCTATAACAATGAATATCCATAGGGCTATTCATGTGTGAGACCATGATATGGTTGGATACATAAGGAATATAGTGTTATGTGAGTGCTCATTGGATTCCTACTATATATCTAATGTTTGGACTGCAATCTCTTTTCCAACACTGAAGTGCACTTAAGAATTATATTCTTGTTGTTGCATTTGGGTTGAAAAGGAAGGTATCCAAATAGTCAGGAAAATAGTAGGAAGTGTGGGGATGATGTGTTGAGGCGTTGGCCAAACCTTCCACCTCACCGTGGTGGAATGCATGGCATATGTGGTATTGTGTATTCAATGAACGGATGCATTTTTTATATATGACCATGGGTATTGATATATTGATTTCTATTTTATTAGTAATTATTTGTTGCATTATGAAAAGCATATTGTGCAAAAAATACATAATGATGGATGCTTGCATTATATTTAATATGAATACTAGCTGAAGGTGATTTAATTGTTTTTGTTACAATTCTGAGATCACTTTTTGGAGATGTTGAAAATATTACAAGTGGTATTAAATGGATTATTGAATGCATTTTGGTGAATGCATGTATATATTATATTGCATAGAAATGATTATGCTAGCCACTGAAACGATGTGAGTATTTCTAACTCATGAAGTCGAGAACAATTCAAGAGTTGTTAGATATTGCAACAAGAAAGTGGTAGGTTAAATTAGTTACATAATTATAAATTACAAAAAATATTTTTTGAGTGGACAAAGTAATAAAAATATTGATGGATAAAAGAAAATATTGGCTAAGAAATCATGTATAGAGGATGATGGGTTCATTCTAGTTAATAGTTATGTTCATTAATTTTGAGATCACTTTGTGAAACTTTGTAATTACTGCCATTTGGTTATGATATACTAACAATTTGTTTGGCTGAGTGTAAATTGAGGAAATTACAGGTATAATGGTCTTCGACATGGTATAGATGTAAGCCCATAAAGAATACTTATATCCACAGCTGCAAGAGCCAAACATTATGTTAGGGTCCTAACCCGCACATAGGTAGAACAATATATTCAGATGTAATAAAGGTCAATAATAATAATGCCTTGCAATAAAATAGAATAAGTCCAATGTAAGAAGACCTAATAGAAGCTTCCACTTCTAGAAGGATCTTCCTCTAGATGCTTCTTTTGATAGACATATTTAGTATAAATAGGAGTCGAGGGTATGAGAACCCTAGCTTGGAGATTATTGTAATAGAGCTCTACTTGACTGGAGGTTGCCCCTTCGAAGAGGCCCATGAACATTGCTCTCATAATCAAAGTGTTATTTCTTTTGTTATTCTTATATCATTTCAGTGTTATTGTGGTGATTATTCTGGTTATATTGCTATTATTCTGCCATTTCTAGCATTTTGTTTCTATTCTGTATACTTTTATATCTGGTATATTACAAGTGGTATCAGAGAACTTTCCTTGGCAGAAATTGTGCGTACATTTTTTTCAGGGTAGAGAAAAGCTGCTAAAAAAGGGTCAGTCTTCCATCCTTTTCTCCATCATTTTGTCTTAGTTTTCTTTGATGATATCCTCATCTATAGCAAGACCTGGACTGAACATCTTGCTCATGTGGATCAATTTCTCCATCTACTCTCTCAGCACCAACTTTTCCTGAAATAGTCTAAGTGTGCTTTTGGCACCTCAGAAGTAGAGTACTTGGGTCATTTGGTTGGAAAGGATGGCGTCAGGGTGGATCCTAAAAAGATTGAAGCTATGCAATACTGGACTCACCCAAAGACTCTCAAAAGCTTGCGTGGAGTTCTGGTCTTAATAGGTTATTATCGCAAGTTTGTTAAGAATTACGGAAAGATTATAGCACCTCTCACTGCTCTCCTAAAAAATAACTCTTTCACTTGGACTCCAGTTGCTGCTTAATCTTTTCAAAACTTGAAGATGGCCATGTGCACCACTCTAGTCCCGACCCTTCCTGATTTCACAAATACCTTTGTCTTGGAATTTGATGCTTCAGGGAAAGGAATTGGTGATGTTCTTATGCAAGAGGTTTGTCCTTTGGCCTTTACCAGCAAGCAACTATCTGAAAGAAATCTGGGAAAATCTATCTATGAAAAAGAAATGTTGGCTATTCTACATGCCGTTGATTTATGGTGCCCTTATCTATTGGGGAAATGCTTCCAAATTAAGACAGACCATCAAATCCTCAAGTATGTTTTGGAACAACACATTTCCCCCCCAGAGAAACAAAAAATGGGTAACTAAGCTATTTGGCTATGATTATGAGATCATTTACAACAAAGGAAAAAAAAATGTCATTGCGGATGCACTTTCCTACAAATATGAAGATGAAGGATCCCTTTTTTCTCTTCCCTTCAATGTACCAGATTAGCTCCAAGTTGTTCGCCAGGAATGGATACAAGATCCCAAAAGTTGGCAGTTGATCCAACAATTGTAGTCCAGTGCTCCAGCTTCCCTAGGGTACTCTTGGCTCCATGATGAGCTTCGATATAAAGGTCGTTTGTATTTAAGTAAACAATCAAAGCTTAAATCCATGGTACTTTCTGAGCTTCATGCTACACCGACAGGGTCAAATGTTCTTTTTTCTGGGATGGTATGAAACAGGACATTCGTAATTTTATCATCGAATGTGATATGTGTCAACGCAACAAGGGAGAAATAGTCAAATCTCCGTGCACACTACAACCGCTCCCGATTCCACCTGCTATTTGGAAGGACATCTCTATGGATTTTATTACAGGCTTACCCAAATCGGGAAATAAATCAGTCATCATGGTGGTTGTTGATCACCTTTCCAAGTATGCTCATTTCTGTGCTCTTCAACACCTATTCACAGCATCCATGATGGCTCAAATTTTCATGGATTGTGTCTTCAAGCTCCATGGCATGCCACCTCTATTGTTTCTGATCGCGACCCAACTTTCACAAACAATTTTTCGCAAGAACTGTTCAAGCTACAAGGCACCCAATTGAATATTAGTACAACTTATCATCCCTAGACTGATGGTCAAACATAAGTTGTCAACAAGTGTTTGGAAACATATTTGAGGTGTTTTTCCTTAGAAAAGAAAAATTAGTGGGCTCAATGGTTACCCCTAGCTGAATGGTGGTACAACACTTTATACCATACAACTACACGCATGACTCCTTTTGAAGCGGTATATGGACAGAAGCCACCTTCCGTTCTCTCATACTTACCTAGTGTCTCGAAGGTCCAGGCGGTTGACCAAAAACTTACAGTTCAAGAGGCTATTCTCCGTACCCTCAAAGAGAATTTGTTCATGGCACAAAATCACATGTATCAACAAGCAAATCAAGGTCGCTTTGAACATCAATTTGAAGAAGGGGATCAAGTGTTTCTTCGCCTGCAACCTTAACAACAAAATTCCCTCAAGGCCGAGCATTGTCAGAAGCTAGCACCCAAATTTTATGGTTCTGATACAGTTCTCAAGCGTGTGGGATAGGTGGCGTATCAATTAGGTTTGCCCAGTCATTCGAAGATACATCCTGTTTTTCATGTTTCCTTCTTAAAGAAGGTGATCAAAACTAAGTGCCAAATTCAAACCAACCTTCCTGAGTTAGTTGAAGAAGGATCCATTTGGCTATAGCCACAATCATTTTTGGACCAGCATGAGCGTCCCTTGCATCAGAGAACGATCAAGGAAGTGTTAATCCAGTGGAAAGATACAACTCTAGCAGATGCCACTTGGGAACCAATTACCATTCTACAACAATTTCCACATCTCAAGTCTTGAGGACAAGGCTATTTTTAAGGGGGAGAACATGTTAGGGTCCTAACCCGCACATAGGTAGAACAATATATTCGGATGTAATAAAGGTCAATAATAATAAGGCCTTGCAATAAAATAGAATAAGTCAAATGTAAGAAGACCTAATAGAGGCTTCCACTTCTAGAAATATCTTCCTCTAGATGCTTGCTTTGATAGACATATTTAGTATAAATAGGAGTCCAGGGTATGAGAACCCTAGCTTGGAGATTATTGTACATGATTGGAGGTTGCCCCCTCGAAGAGGCTCGTGAACATTTCTCTCTAAATCAAAGTGTTATTTTTGTTGTTATTCTTATATCATTTCATTGTTATTATGGTGATTGTTCTAGTTATATTGTTGTTATTCTTCCATTTCTAGCATTTTATTTCTATTCTGCATACTTTTTATATTTGGTATATTACACATTATGAGAAAAAAACCTCATGGTTGGGGAATTTTGTTTTCATGTATAAAACATATTTGG
>JASDQU010587281.1:69808-89206 GCA_032191745.1 Picea mariana | reverse complement strand
TAGATATAATCAATGTAAGAGGACTTCTTAGAAGGTTCTACTTCTAGAATATTCCTCCTCTAGAATGTTCTTAGGTGATGGTAGCACTATATAAAGAGGTTCAAGAAATGTAATGGGATATGAAGAGAAGTATTGTATTTGGAGTGGTAACTCAATAGGATGATTCCCCCTCGAAGAGGCAAGTGAACAGGACAGGATCCCTTCCATAATAAGATCCATTGTATGGTGTTGCCCTACCTCAAGGGTTTGGTGATAATAAAGTGTTGTTTCTTCTATATTGCTTTGTGGATATATTGTGTATTCATTATTTGTGGTGATTATATTTTTAGATCTGCTTTGGTTCTTAACACTTTCCAAGATCAAATTATATGCATACAAATCAATGACAAATCTACTAACAGAGTATAACACATAACTGTATTAATTTTATCCAAATGAATATATGCAAGGAAATAGACAATTTAATATAAGGAAACGTTTGATACACCTTCTATTAATTACTAAAACAACATTACAACTTACAAATGGAGAATTTGATGCAACAGTCTCTTTCCAAGTTCCTTTCCCAGATCTGGTAGCCAAAGTAGCACCATAAGTTTACTATCTCTTTCCTCCTTATTCCTATGAGAATGACTTGGTTTTTATAGGGATTTATGGATAAGGACATATGGTTATTAGGATAACATCTTGGAGCTCATAATGGAAGCCTTCATGAGGATAAACCCCAAGAAATCAGTGAGGAGGTCTCATCCATTGCAACCAAATCCAAAAATGGGATTTTCTAGGCTTGGTCACTCCCTAGACACAAAAACAGAGAAACTGATCACTCTGTGTCAGGCCAAAAAGAGAGACCAACCCTTTTGGTCACACCCTTAATAAAGGAAAAGAGCGACTAGGTGGTAATTAGGCTAGAAACTCAGGGAAGAAGTGGTGAAAGTTATTGAATTGGATAGGTGACCTCTAGGAGATGATGGCTCAATGGTTAAGAGGTTAATAACTCTATAAAATATGCCCCTTAAAGTGTGAGGTCAGAAGAGGTGTCTGATGGCTGAAATAATTTACCAATAAAAGTCACAGAGCTTTGGGAAAAGGAAACTTGGAAGAGACCATTTTCAGTTCTGCAGAAAAAACATCCCTGAGGTGGGCATACCATGCTTGGTAAGAGAGACAAGAGCATAGACACCATAATTACACTATGGATCAATGCATGATGTGACTGACTAGGGAAAAACCACGATAACACGCACGGTGGATCCACAAAACAAATTGTTTTTTTTTGTGTCCATTTTTTGGCGGTTTTTCGACACATAGTTTTTTACGATGGTTTTCTAATTCTGGTTGAGAAATTAGGGTTTTGTTGACGAGTCCAAATGTCTTGTCAAGCAAGTAAGGGACAACGCCCAATGGCAGGTCCCAATTAGACCTACTCTCGTTTGGTGTAGCATTTCTGACCAATATGTGGGCCTAGTTTCTGCTTAGAATTAAAAGAATAAAATTGGGAAAGNGTCCCCCAAAGAGTTCTAATTAATACTAAGTATAATATAAATGAAATTAAACTAATCTAATTAAACTATTTCTAACCTTTCCCAGGAGCACAACTAAAAGAATGAGTACATTGAAAGCTAATATCATCATAACCAAAAATAATTCATGTATGCTAATGATAAGTGATAACAAAAATAATACAGATACATAAACAATTAGTTGTACAATGCATTCATATCATTATTTTTGTACTCATAAGGGAACATATAATGAAAACATGAGCATATAGAATAGAATGAAGAAATAGTTCATACAACAGAACTCTATTATGCTCAAGCAGAAGACAAATGCACAAAGAATAGTCTCATGTACATTCACCAAAGTCACAAATTTACAGAATGCCTCTTTCTCTTTATTCATTCAGTAGTAATAGTACCATCTTTCATTTACAAAGGGAAAAAAGTCCCTCTTTACATGCAACGATATCTCTTTTATAAAACAAGAGAGACTCTTCAACTCTTGTGGTTGTTCATTTTGTTTTCCCCTAATTTCTTTTACATTTTCGAAAATGAGTATGCGAGATTTACAAATGGAAGATAAAGAGTCTCCTGGGTGGTTATTTTTTCCCTGAAGCAGTTCATAAATGACATTCATTTGAAAATATTATTATTTCTGCATGTTGGCATCGTCTTATGTTCCTTGATATATCCTAGGCATTTCTTGTGTTTCACTACTGTTTAATATATTTTGATATTCTTCTCCTCTTTATCATATTTCCATTGATTTATTTGGGGCTTGATTTCGATTCTTGTAGCTTGAGATATGATTACCGGTGTTGGAACACATATATTTTTCTAAACTTTAGACTTTAAATAGATTTCATTCTCGTTTAAATAAAAACAACGTGCGCTTGATTCTCACCGTCGTTGAAGTCTTCCATTCAATCAAACGATCCCAATCTCTTAGAAGTTATGGACCCGCCTACTCTTTAAAGAGTCAAATCACTAAAGAATACTTCAGAGTTTCGAGTTTCAGAGTTTCATACTTCAAGCGTTTTAACATGCCTCACCTTCGAACTCTCGATACGCGAAAAACATTCGATCCTAGTCACCATATAAACGTATACCTCCATAAACTTTAACACATCATTGCGGGAAGCGGCCTTTAGAGAAAATGACAGAAGATCTAACTTGCAAATCTACGAAACACGAAGTCCCGAAATATTAAACCTTGGTTAATTAAACTAATCTCAATTAAGGGTAATTAATAGCTTCGCACACTCGAAGTTCAGGTATTCACCATCCATCGCATTCTAAATTCACGAAACCCGAACTCCCGAAATGTCTTAAGCATTAAATAGAGTTAATTAAAGATTAAATACAATTAACAAGTAATTAATCACTTCGTAGTTTTGAACATCGGGAATCATATATCAAGCTGTTATCAGATACCCCGAGGTCCAAAGGTCCGAAAAGAGTTAAGGTTAAACATGATCAATTAACAGGTTAAACATCATTTATCTCAGGTTAAGATTTTCATTGAATCGTTGTTCGGATAAATTCAAATTTTCATCTATGTTTTTCCCAATCACGAACCACCAGCCATTAATGGCATTGATAGTCGATATAGGGGAAATGATTTCAAATAAGATACTGGATCATCGCCCAAATATTTTCATTAAGGAAGTAAACACATTGTCAGTGAAGGTATACGCAAATTGATGCACCTAAGGTGAAGAAGATATTTCATTCTGAATTCCATTCACGTTTTTCATAGAGCAAGATTAGCGAGATAATAAGTTTGCGCATTTTCTATGATAGGTAACATGATGCTGAGTTTACTACTATCACGGCTCCATGAAAAATGGTTAAAGGGTCTGGTGAGATCTCGAGCCAAAACACAGATGTCCTCTCGGACACATCACCAAGAGTTGTGGAGACCATAAAAACCTGGATGCAAGTATGTGATATCCTACAATATGAACTAGATGACTGTCCAGAAGAATCATATAATGAGGGGATCGAAACTCAAGCAACGAAGCTCAAATACGTAGCTCAATTAGAGCTACATAAGATAACCACGTGGTTGAGGCTCATGTTGTATAACAACATGATAGGTTGGGCCCTGGAGAAAGTTGACGTCGCGACTATGACAATCTACAATTCACAGAAATTTGTTGTTGGATCTTTCTGCCCATAACATACACAGGTGATGTACAAATTGTCCCCAACATTCAAACACATTTATAATACCTCTTTCTTAGAGGATTTCAATAAATAAGAGCGCCTAGAAGGTATAAATAATTACCCTGACTTGATCAAATATTGGTGGGCACACCATGAGAAATTCAGAGCAAACACCCATGGCATATATGCCACTGCATCATTAGACTCTCATATGATGTATGTGGCCATGATGCTTTGTAGAATTTTCAGGGGGGGGAACTCTGCCCACTTCCTATTATCATGGGTACTGATCATGCACGAAGTTGTAGATGGTTTTTCATTCAATTGGGCCAAGATATTATCCGACTGTTTGGCCAAGGAAATCACCGAATATCAGACGTTGAAATCCAAAGGATGACCTGTCCCATTTTAAATGGCATACCCTATGGATTTCATTTTTTTTATGACACATTTTCCTTTGATGGGCTAGAGCTGGACTCCGACCAATGCTGAACCAATACATATTTATCATTCGAAGCTACGAGAAGATAAAGAGAAATATTTCTTCTATGAAATCTCCAATTATGTGGTGGTGTCGATTCATGTTTCCATATATGGGTTCCCACCTCCCAGGATCTCTGAAAAAATAGTGACCAACCTGGGGAAGATAGCGGATTGGTATATTGAAGAGCATTTTTCTTATATCATAGTTTTTGGTTGTTCGATTCTTCCACATGCCTTACCAAATTTTCTACCATGCCAATTGGTGTGTTATGAAGTAGTGCATCAGACTGCGCTGGGTGGAATCAGCAAAGAACTGAAGGCAGTGTAGAAAAGGGTATGGCCCACTTTTCCCTTACAGATTGGCATGTTTTCACAGTTAGATTTTGGCCATTCAAAAGTAGAGGCCGCAGAACTAGAGGAAATAAAACTTTTCAATATAGAATTCAAGAAACGTGATCCTCATACGATCATAGGAAATCACATGGCCCTTTACAATTTGAAAAGATACGAGTATGAAGATTCTCCCCAGGATGATATATTCCGAGGAGAAAGATCCTATCAGGAAGTTTTGAGCTAAGTCCAAGCTCTGGATCTAGATAAGTTGGTCAAATTCTATAATTTCCAAAGGCACCGAAGAAATGGCCTTCCTAAAGTATTGTAGGGAGAAACCCCAATACCTCCAGCTGCACAGCAAATTGAGGTCCGGATCTTAGAAACAAGGAGCTCCAGTGGATAGGATTCTCAAGAAAATTTGGAGGGGACTGAGGTTTTGACTCAGAAAGGAGACACCACATTGACAAATCCACCAAGTGATCAAGCTAAAGCTCAGAATGAGGCCTTGATAAAAAAGGGAGAAAAAAATCCATTGTCCACACCAGGAAAATCAGCTACTGATATAGTTGGGAAACAACCATACACTAAGATAGGCAGCCCTGTCCAAACTATCACACCCTTACAGTTCAGTAGAGGGAATTCCAGCACCGAAGTAGTATTCATAGAAGATCTTACACCTATTTCAGTTGAAGAGATGCCCCCTTCTAACTTCTTCTTCAGCAAGAAAAGGAGGGATGTGGTAAAACGAGAAACACGCCAAAAAGAGGGTGAAATTGTCAAGAGACACAGGGTGATATTTGATGGACAGGCCTTAGAAGAGGAAGACTTCGCTTCAGAGGTGGCAGGCTCACTGGGAGCTTTTGCAATAGCAAACCAGTATTCAGTTGGGAACCTAAAATAATAATTGAAGAAGAAGGATCTGCTAGTGAGCCAATTGAAAAATCAAGTCAAGATTGTGGAACATAATGTCAGGACAAAAAGGAAATTCAACAGCTCAAATCCAGTCTTGATGAAATGCATAAGAACACACAGGCAAGTAGAGAATGGGTCAGTCAGTAGGGAGATTTGGTAAAACGACTACATGCCAAAATAAACCTAACTGAAAACACAGTTGTAGATATGGCAGTTTTCCAAGCTTAGGCACTGGAGGTGTGCGAAAAACTATAATTAACACAGCAAATCCTTTTTGCTAAGGTGGAAGATGTCCAAAACCATTTTCGGGTGGTAGACCAATCCTTAAATTAAATTTTCTTAAAGGAGAGAGAGGCCATCGCCGCTCGAGCTACTTTTCAGGAGGCATTTGTGGCATCGGAAAAAGAGGAAGTAGGCATGGTCTCTAGATTGTCTCTTTCGGAGCAAACTAGAGGTGATATAATATTGAAGACCTGGGAGGCTAACATAGTTGAAAGTAAAATATTAGCTAAGGAAGTGAAGAAATCTTGTGAAGAAGAATTTCATTCACTCGACAAAGGGTTATTAGGCCTCAAAAAAGATAATATCTCTAAGGTCCTAGGGAAAGTTGACATAGCAAAAAATCAACTTAATTTCAGGATAAACATGGAAGAGGCTCGGGCTAAAATCTTGCAGTTGAAACAAATTGATATTACCTAGATCCATAAATGGATATTCAGTCCTAGTCTGCAATTACAGTCTACATATTCATAAGATGGGAGAATGGAATATAGGTTTCCCTACTTAGAGAATAATTTGTATACTTTTGAGGAGAACAACACAACTGAGCCTTCCAGGTTGGTGGTGCAGTTCGTAGGCAAATGTGTGCAATGTGTCGAGCAGGGGAAAGCCAACACGTCTGGGAACAAATGAAATGATGTGGGCATATAATGTACTCAAATCATGATTAGAGACCATTTATTTCCGAGATGGAGAACAAGAAGGAGAAATGTCTCTGCCAGTGTGGCGAAGAGACAGGGGAGATGCAAGTGAAGCGTTCCAAATTTCACATATTGTAATATTTACTATTTTAGAAATAAGGAGAATTCCAACCACTTAGGGTTGAGAACATTTTTTGTATAAATACATATTTCAAAGACTTATCACAAGCTTCTTCTTGCCATATTGTAACTAAGAAAACTCATCCTTTTGTGAGTATTAATACAAGTGCAGAAAGGGATTCCAAATTTTGTGTAGTTTGAGTTATGTGCTTCTTTTGTATTCCATATCTCTAGTTCTCTTTATGTTACTCCTTGATAAGTGAGCGGTTAAAATTTAGTATAACATCTACTGTAATCACATTTTATCAGTTATTTGATAAGAAAACAACTTTTCCTCTGTGTTTGATATTAGTAAATACAAGACCTGCAAGCTACTTGGATCATTGTATCTTATATCCTTTCAAGGGTGCATTCTATATTTTCTTCTATTGTAAACAAGGTAAGATTCATCTGTCATTGATGCCTCATTTTGTTTAACAGTTTTGTAATTTTCTCTCATATCACTTGATTTTATTACTCGACTCAGACAATGAAACACGACCTATGTCATGTTCAGTTATTAATTTCATTTAAGGATTAATTCTCATATAATTAACGAAAGAAAAAACACCTTTTTAAACTTTCCTTAAATTCTTGATGCCTTGACATTACTCTTTGAGCCTTAAGTGTAATCTCAGGAACAACATCTTTTTGTCACTGTTGTCGGGGATGGAGAAACAAAGTTATTTTTCCCTGGGAGAATGACATGGTAAGTTTCTCTCTTTGATAGTGAACAAAGATTGAATACATTTATAAGGATAAATTCTATCTTTTACTTGGCAACTCCACTATAGATAAGCTAGAATTTAGTAGAAAGAATACCAGGAAGAACCCAGACAATCAGCAGACTACGCATGTATTTGATCCTGAAAATCTATTAAAACCAAGCGGATACCTCAAGTAGACTACTGCAACCACAAGTAAGGTTTACCAACCCAAAACTGTGCAAACTAATGCTAAGGTTCCACTTGAGCAGTCAACCTCGCAAGAAGGTTATACACAAATCCACTTCGTAGATACATCAACTTAGAAGCTTACAGTTGAAACCTTAAACCTCGAGCTGGTTCTACCCGATATTAAATTCGAGATCGATTCGACTTCCCCCTTGACTAGTAAAGGTAAAAGACCCCTTTCGATACTTGCTTTTATTGATATTTCGCTGGTCCCTGAAGTAAAAGTTTTATCTCCCGAAAACTCTAAGGACTATATCTCTTACCCTGATTCAACTCTTGTTGGTTCTCCTGTTTATATATCTTGTAAATCCGAAGAACCTAGTTCTCATTTCCCTTTACCCCCCTTTTTAGACTTTTTGTCTCCTAACGGTCAGTTTCCAGAACCTCCTTCACTTCATCTTGAGGCAGTAGAAAGGTCCCTAACAGTTTACAAAAATCCTCTCTTTAACTCTTGAAGTTAATCCCCTCAACATCAAATGGTTGTTGTGGGAGGAGGCAGTGCTGGAGGAGGAGGCAGTGCTAGAGGAGGAGGTGGTCAAGGACCACCACCTCCCCCCCTAGGATTTTTTCCAAAGTGGTGGCCATAAATGCTCCTTTAGTCCTTCCCCCTGTCCTTCATGATTTACCGAAAAATTATATGAAGAAATTATCAAAATTCATAGGAGAAGGAGATTTAACTGCCACAGAGCACATCAACTTTTTTGACCAATTCGTCGATATCCTCAGCATTGAGCACAAGGATTTTATTCAAGACTTCTAGTACAACTTTTGAAGGTTAGGTAAGACTCTGGTTTCAAGGTCTTCAAGTAGGTTCGATAGCATCTTATGACGTGCTAGAAAATGCCTTTTTAGGGCAGTGGGGAGAGAAGAAAGATCACTTGTATTATCCGACAGAGTTTGGAGATCTGAGGAAAAAGCATTCTGAGTCAGTTCTAGAATTCACCCAGAGGTTTAATAAACTCTATCATAAAATCCCAGTAGAGATCAAATCCTCTCAGCCCATAGCTAAGGTGACTTTCGCAGGGGATTTCGAGCCCGACTTTACCTTACTTTCAAGGGAGAGGAAATCGGTTGATCTCACCAGAATGCAAGATCACGCCATTGAAAGTGAATCAAACATGATGGAATCAAATAAACTAAAGGTGAAGGTTGAAACGAGATCCAAAGAAACCAAACGCTTTAGGGAACAAGATGGAACTTCCAGATCTAGGAAGTCTGCGAAAGACAAAATGGATGACATATCTAAAATGATTAAAGAATTATCAAACAAAATATCCAAAATGTAATTAGACCAGACTACACCTGATCCTTTTTCTAGAAGAGATTTCAAAAGGAATCCCAATCCCCGGTCCAGCAAAGACCAGTAAAAAATGAAGTTCAGGAAATCAAACCTCCTTTCAAAACAGAAAACTTTATGCAAAGCGATGATGTACAAGACTTCGAGGGGTTAGATGAAGATATTGTCAACCTCAGTGATAACGATCAAGAACCTCATCTAACCATAAAATATTATGAAAGGTCTTTAGATCAAGAAACACTGTTTGGAAACGAGGTAAGTATAATGGGAGAATATGATTATCAAGGAATCGTTGACTCTATAATGGTCGAACTTCAACAAAAATATAATTTAAGGCCTAGAGATAAAAATTCTACAACTGCTCCATCAAGGAAGATCTTGTCGAGAAATAAAACAAATGAAGCAGCTCAAACATCCACTGAAATGCAAGATTCCAAGACAAAGACAGCTGAAACGCAAGATACCAAGACAAAAACAGCTGAAACACAAGCTACCAAGACAAAAATAGCTTAAACACAAGCTGCCAAAACAAAGACAGCCGAAACCAAAGCAACGCAAACCAATAGATAAGAAAAAATAGAAACAGAGATCCCCACCAGAGAGGCCAAAAAGAAAATTGGAAGTTTCAATCTAGAAAATGAAATTAATAAAATCAAAATTCATGTGCCCCTGGTTGAATTAGTAAAAAAATACGATGTATAGAAAACAAATTGCCAAAATGATAAATTTCTCAAATACTGAAAGTCATGCAGATACTATTAATTTAGAGGATAATAGACCTACTATAATTTTTGTTCTGCATATTGAAAATTCGAAAGATCATGTTGCTCCTTTTTATATTACGTTGATTATGCATGATCATCTTCTCCATAATTGTATGTTGGATTCTAGAGCCTCCCATAACTTAATGCCCAAAGTTATTATGGAAACATTGGTCCTCGAGGTTACCAGACCATATTGAGATCTGTATTCTGTTGATTCAAGAAAGGTTAAATGTCATGTTATGATAAAAAAATTGGTGGTTAAACTTGCATAGATCCCTGTGAAGAGTATTTTCATGGATGTAGTCATTGTTGATGTTCCTGTGAAATATGGCATGTTGTTATCCAGGTGTTGGGGTGACAAACTTGGAGGATTGCTTCAATTAGACATGACGTATGCTACAATCCTGATCTTCGGTGGACAGTTCACCCGTCTATACAGAGAGACAAGATTGGCATATACCGTAAGTGACCCACAGAACCCAAATAATTACCTGGTTTATGTCGCAGATCAAGATTTAGGAAACTGTGTATTATCCATTAATGATTGTTTTGATGAATTTACAGAAGAAAATGATTCAGAAAAAGAAAACAAAAAAATTGAAAAAACAAACAAAATTGTAAATAGCACATTGAAAATTGTAAATTGTAAATAGCACATTGTAAATTGTAAATAGCACGGTGCTTTGTCTTGGAAAGGAGCCGGAGCTGGAGTGATTTTTGTGGCACCCGGAGATGAATTCATAATTCCTTTATCATACAGGTTACAGTGGGACATTGACTATACCAATAATGTATGCGAATATGAAGCTCTGATATTAGGATTGGAGGTTGCCTGGAAGTTGAAAATTGAAAATCTAATAGTTTATGGCAATGCAGAATTAATTGTAAAACAAATAAGGCAACAGTATCAAGCCAAGCATCCAAGGCTAAGGTCGTACAGGAACTATGCCTAGGATTTGATCGAAAACTTTTTCTCATCGTTCAATATTCATCATATTCCCAGGGCAAAAAATCAACAAGCTGACTCCCTAGTAAAAGCAGCTACTACTTTTATGCCACCTACAGTCTTGAAGCTAAAATACCACATAAAAATGAGGCACAAGCCTTCAATACCAAATAATGTCTAAAAATCGAAGGTTTTTGAAGACGATGAACAAATCAAGCAATTTCTAGAAATGGTGGATGAATTTTCCGAAACACACATCGACCAGGAAAATCAAAATGCCCCTACTTGGATCATGCAAGAAGACGAAGATCCTTAGAAGTTCCAAGATAAGATCGCTAACCACCGCATGTTGGTGTTAAAAAACAATCAAATTCCTAAGGGTCTAATTCCATTAGAAATATTATTTGATAAGGACGATATACCTCTGAAGTCTACCTTGCAACCTCAGCCCAAAGAGGTTGAAGATTGTGACATAGGCACTAAGGAAAACCCCAAACTAGTCAAAATTTCTAAATACCTTCCACCCGAAATGAAAAGTAAATATGATGAATTACTCAAACAATACAAAGATGTCTTCACTTACTCTTATGACAAACTAAAAATTTATGATACCACTGTTATCGAGCATAAAATCCCTTTGAAACT
Source organism: Picea mariana (assembly GCA_032191745.1). NCBI lineage: Eukaryota > Viridiplantae > Streptophyta > Pinopsida > Pinales > Pinaceae > Picea > Picea mariana. The sequence continues at coordinate 78,123 of JASDQU010587281.1, read as the reverse complement.
GGGCATCAAACCTTTCAGGCAAAAGATCAGACAGATAAACCCGATACTCCTACCTATAATAGAAAGAGAGGTAAAAAAGCTCCTGGATGCAAAAATTATTGTTCCACTCAGATATTCCAAGTGGGTAGTTGATTTAGTTCCAGTTAGAAAAAAGAACGGCGAAATCAGACTCTGCGTAGATTTCAGGAACCTAAACAGATAATCTCTTAAAGACAATTATCCACTCCCTAAAATGGATCACGTTCAGGAAAAAGTGGTCAGGGCTAACCAAATGTCTATGATTGATGGATTTTCAGGTTACAATCAAATTGCGGTCCACGAAGATAACAAAGAGAAAACCGTGTTTACCACTCCATGGGGTACTTTCATGTATGACAAAATGCCATTCGGTCTGATGAACGCAGGAGCCACCTTTCAACGAGCAATGGACATATCCTTTGTCAATGAAAGAGATAAGTTTTTTGTTATCTATCTTGATGATTTAACTTTTTTTTCTAACTCTAATGCAGAGCACTTGGTACACCTATAGACATTCAAGAAATGCCGGAAATTTGGTTTTTCCCTAAATCCCAAGAAATCTTATTTTGCAATGCAAGAAGGTAAACTCTTGAGTCATATAGTATCTAAGGAAGGAATCGAAATCAATCCAAAAAGGGTTGAAGCCATAGATATAATAAATATTCCTAGAAACAGAAAGGAAATTCAGTCTTTTTTAGGAAAAATAATTTTTTTAAGGAGATTCATTCCAAATTTCGCTGAAACTGTTAAATTGATTACAGATATGCTAAAAAGGGACAGCGAGGTCAAATGGACGACCGAGGCCAAAGCATATTTCGAACGCATCAAGAAAACGATAGGAGAAGCAACAGTGCTAGCCAGTCCAGACTACATGAAGGAGTTATTGATCTTTTCATTTGCATCCGAGCACACTATCGCAGTCGTGCTCTTACAGAAGAACGATGAAGGTTTCAAGAAACCAATAGCATTTTTTAGTAAAAGCCTTAGAGACGCCGAGTTGAAATATGACATACTGGAAAAACATGCATATTCTATGGTGAAAGCCCTCAAAGCTTTCAGAACTTACGTGTTGCATTCCAAGATAATTGCCTACATACCAACCAACTCTATTAAAGACATATTGGTGCAACCAGATAGTGACGGAAGGAGGGGTCAATGGGTAGCCAAGATTCTGGAATTTGATCTTGAGGTAAAACTGACTAAGCTCATCAAAGGTCAAGGCCTAGCTAAGCTATTATCCGAATCGAATATTAGAGCACTCGGAATAAATCATCTGGAAGCTTACGGAGAACTTCTAGATATAGAAGAATTTGATGTGGAGACTCCTGAAACTCATACTCAAGAAAAATTCTCCTCCTCAGTTTGGTATAGCGACATAGTTTCATATCTCCTGACTCTTCAATGTCCAAGTGATATGACTCCTTCTAAAGAGAGAACATTAAAGTTGCACACAGTAAAATATTGCATCATTGACAACCAATTGTATTGGAAGGATCCCCTAGTCTTTTTACTAAGATGCCTAATAGAAACCGAAACATAGAATGTTATAAAAGAGTTTCATGAAGGGGTGTGTGGAGGACACCACGCTTGGAGGGAAACGACCTATAAAATCCTGAGAGATGGGTATTATTGGCCGAATTTATTTATAGACGTGAATACTAAAGTCAGAGCCTGTAACTCCTATCAACTATTTTCAGGAAAACAAAATCTTCCCGCACTACCCTTGATTTCGGTCAAAACAAAAGCTTTGTTTCAACAATGGGGTCTTGATTCCATCGGAGAAATCCATCCGCATTTGAGTTCACAACATAAATGGATATTAACGGCCACATACTATTTCACTAAATGGGTAGAAGCCATTCCAACACGAAATGATGCAGACTCATTGGTGATCAATTTCTTAGAAGAAAACAGTTTATCTAGATTTGGATTTCCTCGGAATATAGTTACTGATAATTACCAAGCCTTCAAATCCATGGCGATGGTCAATTTTTGTTAGAAGTACAATATTGTACTAGGAAATTCCACAGCCTACTATCCTCAGGGAAACGGATTAGCTGAATCATCAAATACGATCTTGATCACTATAATTAAAAAGGTGTTGACTGAGAATAAGAAAGCCTGGCATGTTCACTTGAAATATGCTTTGTGGGAAAATTGAATCGGCACTAAGAAATCAATTAGAATGTCTCCTTTCCAAATGGTGTACAGTACCGACATAGTCCTCTCCATAAATCTTGCTCTACCTGTAATGAAGCTTTGGAAAGACTCGAAGGAGGAGTCTAACGATGTTACGAGAAGAATAAACCAGCTAATTGAGGTACATCAAAACAGATTTGAAGTGGATGAGAAACTTCAGAAATATCAAGACAACATGAAAGCTTTGTTTGATAAAAAAGCCAAAGATAGGAAATTTCTTCCTGATGACCTAGTATTGAAGTGGGACGCTAGGAAAGAGGACGTTGGAAAGCATGGTAAGTTTGATCACATCTGGTGTGGACCTTTCAGGGTCATAACCTCTGAGGGAAAGAATTCATTCTTGTTAGAAAACCTTGATGGGAAAATCCTTAACGCCCCTATCAACGGGCGCTACCTGAAACACTTCATGCAATAATCAAATCCCAAATCACCATTGTATATACCGGTTTGATATTCTTTTTGATTTACAGTTTTTCACTTCTTTGGTAAGTTTTTCTTTCACTATAGATAGGACTAGTTTTGTTAATTTCATAAAAACAGAAATATAAAAAACAAGTAACACCTATCGTCCCTATTTCTTCAGAAGTTTATGATATTTCTCATGTTTATTTTTATGCAGAAGGATTGCTGATAGTTGAGAGATAAGGATGTATTTGAAGCCAACACTCACTTTTCAGGACATTAGCTTTCTCTCAAAACAGGTGATAAATAAATAGTTTACTTGGTTGAAAATATAAAGAGAATCTGAGGTATGAGCTTCTGCCCTACTGACCCAAGTTAAATTTTAAGGGGATATCACTAAGTATGAAAGAAGTCCCATCCATACAAATACTGTCACCTGATCAACAACCAAAGGAATATAAGAATTACAGCCTAATCCTAAAAGTTTCCTCTGAGTTTGGATAAAATTAAAATAAAAAATAAAAAGACCTTAAAGAAAATACAAGAATCAATGAATAAGCTTGTGTGAGATTAACCTCGTTCGCAACAAAACTTTTGAATATTCTTTCTGTTTTATTCTGCCCATCCTAAAGCTTTATTTTCCTACGATTCTCAACATCCCTCCCTGGGTTTTTACAAAGAGAAAATATTTCACCTTGACTCTGAAAACTCAGAAACATGTCTTCAATAATGTTAGGTGAAAATTTATACATCCCTTTCAACTTAACTGAAAGAAAGCATGTCTAAGATAATCTTGATAACTTTAGCTCTCTTATCTAGTCTTAAACTGACTAGTTCGCTCAAGGTTGATCCCTAAAATTTAAAATCCCCTATAAAATCCTCTCAATAGGTGAAGATGTATTGAAGATTGAAAGAAAATTAGTTTCAGAGTATACTAAAAAATTACGACAGACCATTCCTTGAATGTCTTAAACATAAAATTTCCTCTATATTTCCATTGTTGGTAATAAATAATTTATTGTATTCAATGAAAATTCTCCATAAATAAGGATTGGTTATATGACCTACCCAAGCCATGGCATTGAATTGTGCATAAATAACCCCTTCCTATAAAATTGTGGTTTAATGCTCCTCTATATTTTCATTGTTGGTAATAAATAATTTCTTGTATTCAATGAAAATTCTCCAATAAACAAGTATTGGTTAGATAACCTACCCAAGCCATGACATTGAATTGTGCATAAATAACCCCTTCCTATAAAATTATGGTTTAATGCTCCTTCACATTGGTTAATAGTGCTCCTTCACAACACAATAGTGAAAATAAAAGTGCATGGATGACTTGTATCAATTATGGGGCCAAATTATGACTTCACAAAGCCTATCGTATACACAATGGTAGAAATTAACCTAAATTGTGCATACTATTTCCATAAATTTATGCCACTCAATATATTAAAAATGCATTAAACCTCAACATTGATAAAATAAAATGAGATTATGAAAAGATGTAATATAAATGGTTTGTATTAAACTATTAAATCATACTAATATTTCATGTTTTATATTTGATGTATGTTATGTTTTAATATATTTTTTTGATATTAATACATAAAATGAAAAAAAACTCTCAAGACTTATATGTTATGTTTTAATATATATTTTTGTGTATTGTTATATATATAGTTGGTAGTGAATGTTTGTTTTTTTTTATTTCTTCTTTTTTCATTTAAGCGATATTTGTGTATGTGTTAATAATAACATAAATAATAATTACAAAAATAATAGTAGTCAAATACTTTTATCTTATGAGTTTTGGAAAAAATTCTATGACTATACAATATATTTTCCTTTATGGTTTAAGATCAAGTGATTAACAAAATTACTTAATTATAAGATACACAACTTATAATAGTTTAACCATACATATTCCAAAATCAGCTTTACATATACTATTTTTCTAAAAATTTAAATTAACTTTACAAATTTATTTACAAATTTAAAAGCATATCATTATGGACAACCATATACTAACACCTATTTTCATCTTTAGAAGTAAACTTACACCTCAAACAAAACAAGCAAGCTATGCAACATATGTATTCATATCATTCAATAAATTCAAACATCTCCAACACCCTTGGAGATTGTTCATCTCATTAAATGACCTAAACATATATACACCCTTGGAGATTGTTCATCTCATTAAATGACCTAAACATATATATTCATTAGGTAGAGTGATCATACCAAGAAGGAAACTTAAGATACATCCATCAAAACTCATTGACAATAACCAAAATTCACTTTATTAATAACTTATAGTTATCTTGTGTTATCAAATTGTCACCGACTTCATTGCTAGGATTTGTTATATTGATATCACACACATTAAACTCACTAGTATATCACTCATTTGGATTTACGCAATGTTACATTAATATTATATTTATATTTCTAAGCTACATTACTATATCACAATATTTAATACCACATTAATTTAACACTCACCAAACTTGCTAGTATATCACTAGTATATCATTCATTTAAAAAACTATCACATACTAACATTTTTTTAATCAAGTCATAAATTCTTCAAATGTAGTTGTTGTTCCCAAAAGTTGACAAGTAAAAGATTATCATTGTCCAAATTTTGTTTCTCAACTTAATCATGGAATGAAACTTGAATTTTATCCATAATTCAAGACTAATGTTTTCATTGGATATGATTCATTTCTTAAACTTTGTTTATTAACCTAGAGTTTTGGAATGAAACTTGAAGTTTATCCATACTACTTATAATACTTTTTAAAGAATAATGGTTTTGGAATGAAACTTGAAGTGTATCCATACTACTTATAATACTTTTTAAAGAACAATGTTTTTATTATACATGATTCATTTAGAGTTGATTGGAAGAAATGTTTAATTTCTTAAATTTTGTTTATTAACTTATAGTTGTGGAATGAAAATTGAAGTTTATCCATAACACCTAATAAAGACTAATGTTTTTATTAGACATGATTCATTTAAATTTGATTTGAAGAAATGCTTTAGAAGAATTAAATCCTAAAAATTGAAACGTTGGTTTGAAAATATATTCTTAATTTAAATTTTGTGAAATTAGTATTTATTGAAGAATTTTTTTTGGATATCACTGTGTGAGAGGTTTCAAAACATTCAATGTTTCGAGTGGACACTCCACCCATCATTAGGGGCATAAGAAGCTAATATGAGTGGAAACAAGTGATGATGCTTGTTTATGTAGAAAATAAATAGTCGATAATTTTTAGAGAGGAAAGATAACGGATGGAAATGGTAAAATTAATAAATTAATAGAGGTATCCGTTGAGATTAGGTATAATAAAAGGGTTTTTAGGGGATGAAAATTAATAAATTAAAAGTAGTCGTTGAGGTTAGGTATTTGATGAAGGAATAATAATCAAGTTGATAAAAGATAACAAATGGACAAGGAATGATTTATTAATAAGTTAATAAATAGGAGAAAATCATAAATTAGAAGAAGTCGTTGAATAATTTTGAAGGGATAATTAAAGAGAAGATAAGATGGTAATACAGGGGGGACATATCATAATAAAAAGGCAATAAAGTAAGGGAGAAAATTAAATAAAGGGTTATGGTAAAAACCATTAAGATTTAGGTGATGTAGTAGATAAATGAGAAAAACAAAGGAGTTCAATTATTAAAAGGGGAGAAAATAATAAGAATAGAGAAAACGAAAAGAAAATTTGTGAAACACAACCAAGGATTACTTTAAATAAGAGAGAGTATGAAAATGAAATAAACAGTTGGATAACATAAAAATGTTAGATGATTAAACCAATGAAAAAGGGGAATTGGTAGCAAAGAAAGAATAGATGCAGAGAAAGGAGCAGGGATGCGAGGAAAAGAACCGGGGGAATGGAGAAGATGAGGGAAAAGGATGGAGATGTTCAAAAAAACAAAAAAGAGGAAGTCTATTGATCAAGGTGATGAATGGTGGGCTTCCAGGATTGGCTAAGCTTGTAGCCATATTCACGATGAAAGTTATTAGGATGTTTTTCGATTTCAAGGGCTTCCTGAATGAAACATGAAGAGTAATAAGGGGAAGAGGCCAATATTTTTGTTTGTTCAAAGCAAAGAAGGTGATTGGATTTGCAAGAGTGTTCGACGATAGATGATTTGGATATTTGGTTAAGGGTGGTATCAACGATATGCTCTTTAAGCTTGGCTTTTAAGCTTCTACCAGTTTGACTTATGTAAGAATTCCCACAGGATGTGTGGAGTGTCCACTCGAAACGTTGGACGTTTCAAAAACTCTCACACAATTGTATCTAAAAAAAAATTCTTCAATTATGACTAGTTGTGGAAACCTACATACTCGGATTAGTATTTAATTAAAGATTGATTTTTCAATTCTTTTATCTATAACACTGCTATAATGATGTTTAACATGATGCTTATGGATTATATATTTACATATTTGACTTCAATTGGGTTTAGTTCGAGTGTTTGTGAAGAAAAGTTGCCACTCTCCCGACCTAGGTTCAAATTCCACTTTGTGACATGTTTATTCTAAGTGAGCTGATTTTTGATGAGTTATATTTGATGTATTCATGAGTTGTTGAGTTGACCTCACACCTTAAAGAATGTATTTCCTCATAATGTGGAGANATATATGAATTTGTTATAGTTATAAATATTGACAAAATGGAACTCTAGCATTAAATTTAAACCCCTAAACCTAAGATGAAACTTGAACATGATATAAAATGTGACAACATTAATGCAAGTATAATATACTCAGTGAAGTTACCCTATTATGGTTTTATATAAAAATAATGCATCATATAGTAGCATCATGTCTATCATTTTGTAGAAAGTGCATTAGTTGGCATGATTAATTAAAGCCTTCCCATTGGGAAAGTTAGTAATATAAGAATTTAACAAAAAATGCTACAAGAGTATTGGTTTCTAGTAAATGTGAGTTTTTGTGTGACCACCAGTGTAGTTATATGTCACTTGTCATTATAACACATGGCTATTTTAATCATTTTTGTGATTATTTCTAGTTATTGATGGTTGGGATGCCAAAATCCAAAACTAAAGAATATCTCTACCCTTAAAAGGGGATCAACAAATTGCAATTAAATTAAATTTATAGGGTTTTATGAAAGATTTACATGGGGAGAAATTCAATGTTAAATTATGTTACAACACAATAGTGTATTTTGATTCTATATGTTGATAGTGACATACACAAACCCATGGGGGAGATTTCCTTGGCTAACAATGAAAACGTTGTCCTCACAAAATGGCGTAATACCTCATTTGAAAATGTAGCATCCCCCATACTTTTAACATAGTTTATGACCATGTTTTTTTTGTCAATGTGCTTACTGATGTTTGTTCTAGTAGTTTCATTATGCAAGTTACAAGTGCCCATTGATGAAATTATTTAACAACAAGACCTCCTTTTTCTAGAATATTGAAGCATTGACTAATGAGATAAATACCAACTTTGTTTGCATTTCCTTTGTAGAGTCTTAATTTAGCAATTTATGATAAAACCCTCGTATCTCATGTTGAATAAAGCTCATTTTGTTAGGAAAAGCACTAGCATCCATTTATAGAGGGAACAACATTCCAAGGCTTGTCATTGAATGTTGATCTTCCAAGGGAGACGTTTGAGTAAG
>JASDQU010587281.1:56072-69788 GCA_032191745.1 Picea mariana | reverse complement strand
ATATATGAATTTGTTATAGTTATAAATATTGACAAAATGGAACTCTAGCATTAAATTTAAACCCCTAAACCTAAGATGAAACTTGAACATGATATAAAATGTGACAACATTAATGCAAGTATAATATACTCAGTGAAGTTACCCTATTATGGTTTTATATAAAAATAATGCATCATATAGTAGCATCATGTCTATCATTTTGTAGAAAGTGCATTAGTTGGCATGATTAATTAAAGCCTTCCCATTGGGAAAGTTAGTAATATAAGAATTTAACAAAAAATGCTACAAGAGTATTGGTTTCTAGTAAATGTGAGTTTTTGTGTGACCACCAGTGTAGTTATATGTCACTTGTCATTATAACACATGGCTATTTTAATCATTTTTGTGATTATTTCTAGTTATTGATGGTTGGGATGCCAAAATCCAAAACTAAAGAATATCTCTACCCTTAAAAGGGGATCAACAAATTGCAATTAAATTAAATTTATAGGGTTTTATGAAAGATTTACATGGGGAGAAATTCAATGTTAAATTATGTTACAACACAATAGTGTATTTTGATTCTATATGTTGATAGTGACATACACAAACCCATGGGGGAGATTTCCTTGGCTAACAATGAAAACGTTGTCCTCACAAAATGGCGTAATACCTCATTTGAAAATGTAGCATCCCCCATACTTTTAACATAGTTTATGACCATGTTTTTTTTGTCAATGTGCTTACTGATGTTTGTTCTAGTAGTTTCATTATGCAAGTTACAAGTGCCCATTGATGAAATTATTTAACAACAAGACCTCCTTTTTCTAGAATATTGAAGCATTGACTAATGAGATAAATACCAACTTTGTTTGCATTTCCTTTGTAGAGTCTTAATTTAGCAATTTATGATAAAACCCTCGTATCTCATGTTGAATAAAGCTCATTTTGTTAGGAAAAGCACTAGCATCCATTTATAGAGGGAACAACATTCCAAGGCTTGTCATTGAATGTTGATCTTCCAAGGGAGACGTTTGAGTAAGGATTCTATTGCATATTTAATCTCGTTAAGAAAATTCTTTGCACTTTTATCCCTTTACTTCCAAGTAGGAAAACAATCCAAGTCCACAACTCTTCTCCAAGTTGCAACCAAAATCATCATGAAATTTTTTGATCTTACAATCTCAAAGCACCTTAAAAGCATTAAACATTTAAAATAATTCAAAAAGTTAGATCCAAAATAAGATAACTAAATGTATATCCCAATATTACATCCATGTTAGAATTGGATAACAACACAATTCAAAAAAAGTGGAAAAAAACTCTTGAATATACCTTCAATCACAAACAATTATCCAATAAAAAAATTCACTTCTCATTTGCTAAAACTAGGTTTCATCCATGGAAATTGGATAACACAATAAAAAAAGGTGAAACAAGGACTCTTGAATATACCTTCACATATTTTGACATGTACACTATGATCAATTTTGCATATGCAATGCATTGTACAATCACATTTGATAACATTTAATTATTGGTAAATGTAATAAAATATCACAAATAATAATTGTCCATCATAGAAGGGAAGGGAAGCATCCTTATGTTATGTTAGTGCATATTTCACATGTCTAGAGGGTGAGGGAACAATTTGATATTTGAAAAATTACTTGGTGTAACTATGCAAATAATTTATGCATTATTATGCCATGTTGGCATTTAACAAATATGTTGCTTTTTCAAAAATCCATTTTCTTGCATGACCATCAAATACACCAATTTTAATTTTTCATTTGGTATTAACTTTATTTTGGTACTTATTGTTTTCACTACCCCTACTATGTTGTCTTTTTGTTCTATTAATGGGGACATATGTAAATTCAATGTTCACCAAACTATATATAAAGGTATGAGTGTCTAAGTAAATTATTGCATGAATTTAAGTGTTAAATATATTTTGTGTCAAGAATTTATAAAATTTTTGAAAGTCTATTCAATCTAAAACTTCCACCTCACTTCAATGAGGTCACAAATGAACTTCTTAGTGTTTAAATTTATTTCTTCAATAACATTGCAAATAACTTCAAATTTTCTCAACATGATATATAGGCAAACTCAAGAATGTAAAGATTGCAAAGAGTTCAAGCATAGACAATTTCAACAACACTTGAGGCAAACACTATCTCAACACACAAATATAAAATTACTTCAATTACAATGGAAATATAACAACAACAAATTAGATCTAAAAGTTTCATTAAGCATGCCAAAACGACATAGCATGAAACGTCATTGTGATAATAAGTCTACATACAAAAACAACCATGAAACTTGCTCAATACATGAGAAAAATCAAATATGCAATCTCAAATTTAGGACAACGATGGTACTTGACATTATCACAATAAATAAGATAAAGTACAATACCTTACTGTTGGCTTGCTTATGTGCATCCTTCTTAACGTTGGGGGTTGATGACCAAGGATTTGTCCAGAGTTGACCAACAAAAACCACAAGGCATTGACATCTCAATCCTCAGCCAAAGACTGAAGAAGGTCTCACCTGAGACACCATGAGAATTGCATAGACCATATGGTCTTGTGTCGGTGATGAAGGGTTAATTACATAGAGAATCCATTCAGGGTGACATTCATACATTCATTGTGATATATTTAAAGACTAACACTATGTAACAATAACACATACATTCATCAAACATATGATTAACACATCAAAGAACATGAATCACTGCATATTTTATTATATTCATTCAACCAGTCAGATACATATGCCAAGAGACTCATCAATTATAAAAAATAACGCACTGAACTCTTATACATTTTCACAGTGGTTCATTACATGGTGTTATGTGCTTTCTCTCAGACTCTGCAAGTATTCCCAGGCCAAGACTTACAAATAGACTTCTTCCAAAACATAGGCAAACTCTTCACAAAACATGAGTAACCAACTTGTTGGTTGATCAACTAACTCACTAACTAATTGACCAACTCATTTGTTGTCGTAGCTCCCTTTTGTCTCTTTCTCTACTCTAGCTCTCTGTCACTTTCAGTTCTACACCACTCACTCTGCTGCCAGTCTCGCACGCTTCCATCACCCATATGCAATCCACATAGCCTCTTTGTAGTTGTGGCAGTCTCAACCACCTTACCATCTCATCCCTTAACTGATCACAATCTCTCGTGCTACCTGAAGTAATCATTTTTCGAAGATTTTTTTCTTGATTCTGACATGCATGCAGTGTCTTCTTGATTTCTGGCTCACATTGACAAAACTCAAAATGGTGTGCATGCCTCGTATTCATTTATGCGTAGCTGTTGGTGTGTGCGCAAGACTGTAGTGAGCGTGCACAGCCTTTACCCAGAACTTTGGGTGTCAACAGGCCCCCACCACTATTATTTGGCTCATCCTCGAGCTAATGGCCTCGTGCAATGACTAACGCAATAAAAGGAACTGCCTTCAGCAACCCCCGAAGGAACTCCTTGAATTCATTATCAGATTCATTAAGGGTATCATGAAGTTCCTATGTAAGTTGAATGACCTCGTCTACATCGATTGTCGTAACCTGAGGCACAGTCAAGTCCATTGCCTCCATCTCCTTAATCATAGGGGTCGTAGTGACTTGTGCATCTGTCAACTAAGTATAAAATATTAGGGCCTTATCAGTTGCATCAGTGGCTAGCTCTGAAATGGTTTTCTACTTAGCCCGAGCAACGACAATCTCCTTAGTCTTGGTCGTGATGGTTTTCATCCTAGCGTGGCGCTTGCCCAGGGGTAGAGAAGCCAAACTTCTTTTTTGTCATCAATTGAACTCAGTTCCAGGGGATTCTGCAAATGATTCCATAAGGTAAAATTGTATTCGACAACCCCCAAAAAATCCTTCAACCTGTTTTGACCGTCTCACACTATTGCTTTGGCCAACGCAATATTGTTCATCAACTCCTTCTCCTCGACCTAAGGCCTTGATAAGATATTTTTTTCTTGGATTTATCATTCTCTCTCAAGATTTTCTCCGACGTCGGTTGGGTCAAAGAGGATTAGTCACTAAGGTTTAATCTCTTCCTCATGGTTAGGGAAACACACCTCTTCAACAAAGTTCCCTCTCTAGAAGCAGGGATGAGTATTTCCTACATGATTGAAAGAGGGTTGGGAAGGTTGGACATGATGTCGGGCTAGTCCGACCATATAAGGCTAGGACTTAGACAATGCACTAAGATAGAGAGAACTGGGACTGAGACAACAAATTGATACCAAATGTATCACTCAAAATAAAGAAGAAAAAAAATAGATGTTGACAGTTGATGAAAGAAGATGACGAGATAGGGAACAAAAAATAGTAGTCTAGTGGTGAAATGATCATGACCCTCGTACTAACATTATAGTTTAGTGGTGCAACGTCTAAGTCAGGACGACAACAAACGAAAATCTAATCGTGATTTATTTCATTTCCTTATTATCCACGCTACTGGTGTCGAGACGTGATTTCTTTCATTTCCTTCTTATCCATGCCACTACTGTCGAGACAATTTATTTCCTTGCCTTCTTATCCACGCCATTGTTGTTGAGATACATATAGGCACTTTGAGATAGGATTTATCTCTTCTCTCAGACCGAACCACTCCACCTTTTTCCGAGAAAATCAATTCTATGAATGCCCCAGATCAGTCTTTATTCTTCCAACCACTAGGCATAGTAGTTGCATGAATCAAAATTATTGACACTTCGTTCTCCTTTAAAGGATTGATTAAAGAAGGGGAAAGAACCAGTGTAATCATGCATTGGTCTAATCGTCATTTGTACAACATCAAAGTCAACCTGAAGGGAATTCATTCATAACCAAGATCCCTATTTGATTGAAAATAATAACAATGAGTATAATCAAAGGGAATTGATTCGAGGGTGGCGGGCAGGACAGACATGTTCGAGAGGCGAGACTTATCTCTAAAATCAATATATTAAATATTGTGATCATTACAAAATTGTGAATTATATAAATTTGTTATTTTATTTAAATAATAAAACATAATTTAAATTAAATATATGTCAATTAACTTTTTCTCAAAATAATAATATCACAATAATGCTTAGTTCCATTTGGTGGAATCCAAACCAGTTTTCAAAGTCTTCTACAATGCTCACATTGAAGTACAATGAAATATTATTGAACATGATAATGAATCCGATGGTCGGAAAACCACAAAGACTTGAAGAAATACCAGGACACTCTAATACATGTTGTGGGGGAGAATCCTATAGGAGTGCGTATAGATAATTGAAAATATAGAGAGGAGATGAGGGCATTGATTAGAAAAGAAGAATCCAATGGAAACAATTGAAGGTCATTGATTTCCTAGTTAGAGAAATAAAACCTGGCAGAACATGAGGTATACAAATAGGAAACCGACTAATTTAGTTAACCCACTATATGTGTGCAACCTACAACGAACATACATATGAGATTTATTTTCAATGGCTCTAGTAGATGGGCATAGCCAACAACTTAGATTTTGAAGACTATTTCCTACCATTGACATGTTATTGTTATTTCTTTTTTTCGTTTTTGTTTAAACAGATTTTATACGCATATTGTGGGCTTAACCACCTAGTACATAACCAGTAAAGACATCTAACCAAGCTTATGAATCAACTAAATCAACTAAATCAACTGAATAAACAATAGCTTCTGAATCTCAATCTTGAACTAAGTTGGGTCTTAATTCGACATAAGATGGGTCTTAATTTGAATATGCAACTATAGGATCTGAAGCTTGCGCTAGTGCAATTATTAACTTGGACCATTGGTTGGTGGAATCCGTCTCTATCTCTATCGAGCGAGTGACATGTAGATCATTATCTATGTAATTTCAATTGAGGCAACTATAAAACCTATTGTTCCAACATTAAAAGACTTATTTGGTAATGTGTTAATTTCAAGTGTTAGTGAGATAAACTTTCAGACTATTGTGGATGGGTTAGGTGTTGTTCTGTATTAATATTCCTTCGATATTCTAGCCTATTATGCTTTGATACTCAGGTCATTGATAGTTCTCAAATGATTAGCTCTTTATACATACCCTAATGTTAAAGTATTGTCGGTTTCATATCCTTATTTTGTGAAGGGGTTACCGATAGATACCAACCCTTACCTTAGGGATGCTTTTATCGAGCTTCTTTTCAAGGATAGAAGATTCAGGTGGTATCTAACACTTTCAGGGTTCAAATAGAACTGTATATGTGACTAGATTTGGAAGTTGATTTGGAATAGACTCATATGTAGGCTTTGCAACTTATGCCTTCGCTTGTAGCTTTTATACCACTTATACATGCTCTATATTTGATGTATTATGCTATGATCCCTAAACCATACGAGAGATGGAAAGAATTACTTCAGATACATTTTTATTTTTTCTATAAAAACAACGTTGTTGGTACATTCAATCCTATCGATTGATATATGGTTGTAGATATAATTTATAAAAGCATGTCCTATGCTAATTTTATAAAAGTTCTTTGTTATTGGTAAAAATAACATGATCTAGTATGTGTTTTCTCTCTAACTTGTTAAGAATATTTTTGGGTGTGGCTTAATTTGCTTTAAGGAGTACTAAATTCTTTATCTGGTAAGATTGCTTGGCTAGGTGTTTGAGAAATTCTCAATGAACTGTTTTTATCATAAATAAATTACTTTGTGGCCTGTAGTATAATTGTTCTCTATTTTAATTGAAAGTTACGTTTTTATGGAGATGGTCCTCCTCTAATCTTAAACAATGTAAATTAAAATATGGATTGTTTTATAGGTTGTAGGGTGAGTAAGTTTTGAAACTGGGCTCTGATACCAAATGTAACACCTCTCCATGGAACACTATGAAATAATAATTGATAACTTATATACACAAGCATTAAAAGATTTGATGTAACAAATTTTTACTCTTTAAATTGAATAGCATAAACATAACAAATACATACTAAGAAAATACCTCCTCCCTAGTTTGTTGAAACTGATCATTTTTTTGTAGTCCTACCAATAGCAGGAAGATGCTTCCAAACATTATTTTCCCACTTTCCCAAAGTGAAACAACAAATTTATCCTCCCAATGAATTAGGAGCCTAGCCAGCTTCCTAACTCCAAGAAACCTTTCATTTTTTTGGCCCTCTATGCTTGTATCTCCAAGAACAACAAAACACATATGTTCGAAAAAAACTATAACAAGAAGTATATCTTCCAAGAATTATCCAAACTCCTCCCCCACCCCCCCTCTTCAACACCACTTATTCTTCAAGTTTTCTTTCCCCCTTTTCCAAGTCTGCTCAACCACCCTCATTATTAGCCATCAACCTCCCTCATCTAGATTTTTGGGAAAAAGTGAAAATAAAATTAAAATATATATAACTTACATAAAATAACAATAAATAGAATGCAAAGTATTTCTTCTCATGCTAGCTTATAAATGCAGCTTGAAAATTTTCCCCAAAATTTATGACAACCCACCATACTCATTTAATTCATAATACCAATTATCACTCAAAGTCTAAGAAGGCATTTAATTCTACTAGATATTTATGTATGCAATATCATTTACATAATCATTATATCATTCAATTAAATAGTTAATGACCTATTTTAGAAATTAATACATCAATTAATTGTACTAGTGTACATGCATAGAGTTGTACTAGTGTACATGCATAGAGTATGTAGGCATAGCTAGCGGACACATGGCCTGCGCATGTACTAACAATAAACAATTAATGCCTCTAGTGCATAGTTCATGTATGATCTCAACAAAACAGTGGGGACAAAAAATCCAGTAAATACATATTTTGTAAGCTTAATTAACAAAACTAAAATAATTCATCCATCATTGATCATCACACTTAAAATATAAAAAAAAAAATTGTGATTTTAAACATGGTATAAACCAAGTGAGAAAAAAAGAGTGACACTTCTAATCCCCAAGTAGTATTCTCAACTAACATTGAATCATCCATCATCCCTCCCTACTTCCATCTTGCACATCCTATCATGTTCTATGTTGGACTAAACAGGAGCGTTTACTATATTGACTTAACTCCAGATAGAACCCGTAAACGAAAGTGTCACTATCTTGACCAAGTTTCCCCAACAAACAACTGACAATCGCCATCACATGTCTAACACAACCCTTGCACAACTTCAAGTTTCAAAAGATAAACGGTGGGCAATACCTCCACCCCCTGATACAACTAGGGTCAATAGGAGACTCAGAGGACAATACATCCACCCTTGATGATAAAACTAAGGTCAACACCCTATATCAAGCCATACTGTGCAACTATTGTTCTTAGAGTCACATCATCAAAAAACCACTATGGGCAAATTGCAAGCCCTCTCAAAACCACACTTACCACATATCATAACAATATTTGGAATCATAAATTAAATCATAAGTACAACTTATAACATACACTATCCTCTTAATGTTTATTCCAAGTTACCTCAACACTACAATTATTTGGTTGTTACATAGCTTGTTGACCTGTAGGTTAGCTCACCAAGTCTCAAATCCATGTGAATGCATCACACTTTTCATATGATCATCCATATTTGTATTAACATTCAATTAGGAAATGTATGTTTATTTACAACATGCCTTACATATATTATACATTCACAACATAACTTTGAACTAGTATCCATGTACTGAAATTCCACATTTAAATTTGCATGTTTAACCAAACCACATAATGATCCTCATCATGAACATATAACAGTAAAAACAATATTATGCAATACATAAATAGGTCTAGATGTACACATCTCAAATATCTATCTCAATCTAACTGAGCCTAAACAAATGCCAAACATTGAATTACTAAGATGAGTAAACAACAATGTTTTAACTTCCTAAAGCCAAGATATGGGGCATTAGATTATGTATGTTGGTTCACATATGTATGACACTCGCACCATTTCGCTATATTAATTCTTACATGCTAAATACATGAACAAACTTTACATATTTGATGTCTAATGGTTTGGAGTTACATTAATGTAAATTAATATATAGCATTTTTTATTTAAATTTGAATATTTTATGTATTTTGTATGTACCACCAATTGTTTTCCCAGTGTCTGTCAAGGTCTTCATACAGTTCAAGCTTTTGGATTTTTTGATTCCGGTTCTAATAAGTTTTGGTTCAAGGCTCAAACTTCAACTTGCTTCACAGTATAACATTTTGCATGACACAAGAAAACTTGCACACTTAATCATCTCAATCCTTCCAATCCAATCAAGATAAGAATCAAGATAGATTTGGAAACAACACAAGGAGGTAAAAGTATAAAAGGCCAACCATTGATTTTGTGCACAAACAGAATCCAAAAGTTGCACCCTCTTAGATAACACCAATTGGAAAAGAGAAAAGGGAACCTGCTTGCTGTAGCCTGTCTTATATAAATTACCATACTGGTCGTACTAATAAAATCTTGTGAATGAGAGACCATTTATTTCTTTGGTTGTGTGAATAAAATAAATAAATAGCACCTTACATCTTAAACTAAGTGGAAGAAACTGCACAAAGGTTTTGATATGGATGTGGAAATGTCTGTAACATGCCACATATAAATCTGTTCCCTATTGTTGTATTGAATTCATGAGAACAGTGCCAGCTAAAGTCACTTGTTATTATTTTTTTTCTTGTAACGCTTTTCTGCAAAGACAAAACTTTGTTTATAAAAAAATCCAAGAGGATCTCCGACTGTTGTATCTATACCCTCAGCAATGCAGAGAATCAAAGTCTCTCATATACCTGCACCTGCTTTATGCAGTTAAACATAACATATAGTTCAAGCTACGAGATATAACTTTCTTCCTCCCGAGTTTATTTCATCAGTTGACAGCACATTTTCCTATACAGAGCAATATGAAAGGGTTGGTATACAGCGCTACCAGATTTAGGTTATGATAATAATTTCAATATTTATGTACAGTAATCACTTCATACTTCCATCCGGAACCTTGTTTTGGATGTAAGATATAGTATTTAATTGATATCTTGTATAACCATTGTGATCAAATTTGAGAAAAAAATTACTTATGTGAAGAACAAAAATATGAGTTGGGTTTTAATTGGAATTTATCATTTTGGTTGAAGACATGGATTTGCAGCAATATTAAAAAAAGGAATGATGTCTTGCTGAATGTCAAAAGAATAGTTAGTAAGTATAACTTGACCGAGCACAAAGCACCTTATATTGTTAAATGAGAGAAAAAGATCATTGTGAGTGSACGGTAATAATCACTTCTAATGATCATATTTTTAAAAGCACTCATAGAGATCATAGCTCCTCTATGTTTGGRGTTGTTTCTATGGTAGCCAAAAAGGGGAACATTTAARGAAAAAAAAATTATGCAGTTGAACGTTTTCTGCCTCACAGAACTTTGGTGTTTGAATTTTGAGGGGTCCAAGKCACGATCAATGCATCACATTGCACAAGCATGTGTCCTGGCTGRAAATTGCTGTTGACTGCAGGTTAGGAATTTAGCCTTCAACCTGTCCTAAAGCACATATCTGGACAAAAGAATACAAAGGTAAAATCGACAAAAAGAAGTATGATTCAGGTACGAGTGCAAGCATGCGGGAAGAGAATGAAAAATGCAGCCAGCGAAAGGAGAACATGAAATTCAGATACCGTCATGAGAGCAATGTATCATATTTTTATCAATCATCAACCAATATATTAATTACAGAAATACTTTGTCATTCAGTGTTAAAACAAGCAATCTGCTTATAACACAAAAATTCCTAAAACCTTGCGGGTCGAAAGAATTTGTCATCTTTGTGACACTATGAGGGTTCAAGATGAAAAACACTTTCTCTTAGAATGTCCTACATACACCCACATTAGATCTCAATTTCAAAATATTTGTTACAATATTGACCTTCGTAACCTTTCAAGTTTTAACTCTTCAAAACTATGGTGATTTAGGAATGCTTCTCTTAAAGCTTTTCAAGCACAAAAACAAAATTCTAAAGCAAACCAAGTAATTCCTTACCTTTCTTTTTCTAAGTCCAATAGACCAATATTGGTCTTAGTGTACGTTATTACCCATCATCGTCATCAAAAACAAAAACTTATAATGGCAAAAACATTTATAATATATATAAAAACCACAATGTTGAGAACCAATTGTATCAAAGAAAAGGAAGACACATCAAGAGTTCTAACTGTTGATATTATGGTAGCTGTGAGAGGTATTAACCTCCACGTGTAATCTTTGACAAGACTAGAATATTCCGGGAAGCAAGAGAAACCCTAAAACGTTGGATAATAACCCTAGAAGACAAGTCGGCTCAAGAGAATATTTAAAATTGTGTTATTAGCCTCCAGAAAGAGAAGTTGGTCCAGTCAAATGAGATAGAGCAGTATAAATAGAGGGCGCTAGAGCTCATTTGACACTCACTCACTCACAACTGCATAAGACTAGTAATGCACAAGTTTGGAGAGGGAGTACAGTTGTAGCTGCTGCAACTGAGATTTTGGCTTTTGGTTGGACTTTCTGTTGGTTATGGTTTTGGACTTTCTGCTTGGTCTTTGGTTATTCTTGCTTGGTAGCCTTGGAGAAAGATGCCCTGCCTTGATTGGCTATTGTTCTGCATCCAGAATTATTCTGTCTGCAAAGGTTAAGGTGCTCGGGGGTGGCCTTTGTGCCTATGGTTGGGTGACAATATTGCTATATTGTCTATGGAAAAACAAGAACATCTCTTTATTTCTAACAGGTTATGGGTCCACACTATCTTCAGACAATCTAACCACTGGAAGATAGATTGGGAAGTTATTTGTTAAGCTCGTTATGGCACCAGTTACAGTTCAAGTTAGGTTTTATGATTATGCAGCTGCAACAAACTATAACCCTTGTGTCCGGGCACTTATGATGAAGCATTTGACCTAATTACTTGAGATCCTAGTGCGCCCTAGCCTAGTGCACCTCTTGGTACTCTCAACTAGCAAAAATGTCAGGTTTGAATCTTTGGTCAAAGTTAAAGTCAAAGTTTAACTAGTCAAAGTCAAAGGTTGACATTATGGAGTTAGCATAAGTGAGTGAGCACTTGTGCTAAGAGGCTCGGTGATTTCAGCAAGGAAATTCCGCAATTTTGGCAAATCTGGACTAGGGTTTTTTTGGTCTTTCTGATTTTATGATTCTCTGCCAAGAAGGCCACATGAGTGAGGAGAGGAGAGAGAAGGCCGCACGTGTGGAACATATTGTACAACAAAAAGGACAACCACACATGTGACAGGGAAAGGTATGAACATGCCACACGTGTGGGGCAGATTGTACAGTTGTACAGCAGGAAGGACGATCGCATGTGTGACAAGGAAAAGTATGGACAAGTCGCACGTGTGGTACGAAACTGGTCTGTATAGCCACATGTGACAGTCGTACAACAGAAAAGTCAGGGCCACACATGTGAGGCATTTTTTAGGCACTTTTGCAAGTTGCAAGTATGAGGGTTTCTAGGCAGCAACAGGTCCATACAGGATGATGTCGACAGTCCGTATAGTCTGTATGATTAACGTCAGTAGGTCGTACAAGTGTGCTGGAGCAGATTTGTAAGTTGGGAATTTTCCCAAGAAATTTGTTGATTTTTTGGTTTTTGAGAGAACTGGTTTTGTCCTCAGATTTGGTGATTTTTTCACTGCTGAGAGCGCTGATTTTTCCCTCACAAAATTCTGAATTTGAAAGTTTACAAACAAAAAATAAAATTGTGTCTCATGTGCATTGATAATTTCTCTATGATCTTTATGTTTCCGCTACTGTAATTTTTTCTGTCATAATTTCAATGTAAAATTATTCACTGATAACAGCCCTAGGGTTCACTATTTGGGTCACTTCGAAGTAATTTTCAGATCTAAAATGAGTTGCATAAAAATTGACATGGTATCAAAGTTGAGGCTTTGAAGAGAGAGAAGTGTTATCTTGAGACACAAGCAGTTGCAGATTGGTGGTACAACAGATTTGTTGTTGCAGATTTTTTGTTTCTTGTTCTGGCTAAGTCACAATGGTGAACACTTTGAAGATTGAGGACAGGTTGGAAGGGGCAAAAAAATTCTGGTCTTGGAAGGCCAGGATTCTCCTTTTGGAGGAGAATGACCTCAAAGAGTATGTTGAGGGTGTGGTTCCAAGTCCCGCTGATCCGGAGGAATTGGCAGTTCATAAGAAGAAGGAAGTGAAGGCCAAGAGAGTATTGTTGGACTACGTAAAGGATCATCTAATTCCTCATATCTCCGAGAAGAAGACAACTAAAGAAATGTATGATGCATTGGTAGGTTTGTACCAAAGCAGGAATGCAGGCAAAAAATTGATTTTGAAGCACCAACTCCAAGTTGTTCAGATGTCCAGTTCAGACACGGTTGTTAGCTACCTCATTAGGATCACTCAGATTTGAGATCAACTTGTAGCTATTGGTGAGGTAGTTGATGATGTTGAGTTGGTGAATCTGGCATTGAGTGGTCTTCTCGGGTCTTGGGAACCATTTGTGCAAGGGATCTGTGCACGAGAGCAGTTACCAGAATTTGACAGACTATGAACTGATTGCATTTAGGAGGAGGCTCGATTACAGTCCAGGAAAGGCAGCAGTGATGAGAACCAGGCCTTGGTTGCTCATACCAGGAAGGGAAGAAGAGGTGGTTCTCCAGAGAGAGAGGTATCTCCAGAGCCAAGGAGGAAGAAGGACCTT